>QNGE01006890.1:9043-27271 GCA_008508345.1 Paragonimus westermani
AATCAAAATCCTGTACTGGTTGGGCAATTCGTGAAATTCCGTCGATTTGAGGAAATAACGGAGTCCAGTCCAGAAGATCGTCCAGTTCTCCGGAAAAATTGGTACCCGCCTATCTCGCCTCATCTTCCCAAAAGTTTCTACATATTTTTTCGAGGCCATCCATATCAACCGGTGTCGAAATTCATCGACTGTTCATTTTCTCCATCCTGAAAAATCCTTTTACTGGCATCACCTTGAACATAAGGCCAATGTTAGCCTTGTGAAGCAACAATTGACGTGACAACTTAACATTTTTTTTATCGAATATTGGAAATCTTGAGAACTGTTGTTTCAGAAGCAAGTGAGCCATCTGCCTCTTCATAAACTGGAGTTTTCCTTTATTATTTTGTCTGTTTTATTACTCTATTTCCATAATTGTTGTCTTGTACAATTAACATTTATGTGAACGTGATGTAGTTCACGTTAAAATGTGTGTACTGATTACGCTTATCCTAGCGTGTTTCCCACGAATGGGTTAAGAAATATACCATTATTATTAGTATTATTAATATAATTCTTTGTCTCAAACCGTCGTGCACTTTGGTCTCACTCGGTGGTTGGGATTTCAGCAGTTCTATTACCGGTGTGTGCCTGCTTCCTCTTCTCCCCGGCACTCTTTTAGGTGAACTGTGGGATATGGTTCCGATAGTAGTATTTCTTTTCTGTAGCAACACTAGTCATGGAGCAGTCCCAGATAACTGCCAGTTGGAACAGTTGTTTCGCCATCCTGACCGGCCACTCGGCCGTGTCATTCGACTGGCTGTAGTGGGGAGCGCTCATAGGGTGCTGGGATCCCCATTCTCGGCAGACACAATTAAATCCGTGCCGATGAACTGTGGTCCGTTGTCTGCAAAAAAATATCTGAGGTATGCCATAACGCGCGAAGTGAGCCGGAAGGTATTCAACGACTGGGCGGGAAGTAGTAGAACTCAGCCAATCCAACTCGTAGAAATCGCTGGAATGGCGTATTCAGATCAAGGCTCGCCTAATGTTGAGTGCAGAGACATCAGCAGACAATATTTGCCGGGAACTTCGAAGAAGTTGACACATCAGTATCTTTTCACAGGCTTGCTTCGAGTCAGTAGCCTAAAGCACAACAGAACTCTGTATGTAGTCTCCTAAGTAACGCGACATCTGAAGCCAATAGAAGAGCGCCTTAGCCCTCTGGATATAGTTGATCACTCCCGCACATGCCAGGCGGACATGTCCCAACATCTTCCGTTGAACCATCCTCGGAGTTTCTATTTTTCGGGCTTTGAAAATTGAGCCGCCTTCCTGGATAAATTGATCACGGTCACTTAAGAAGATTTCTCGTTCCTTGAGAGACGTTGCTTGACGTGTGGCCGTCCGTTTTTAATTGATTTGGTCAGATTTTGTAAACTGCTGTTTTGTGTTTTTTCTGAATTTGTGATTACGGCGATCTCCGTCACAGTATAACCTCCAGCCACAGTAAAGTCAAAATGGAGTTCTTTGAGAAAGCTCACCTTTTCCATAGGCTATGGACATCGTGTTAGGTAAGTGCGGCCGAGTCCCAGGACATCAGGTAAAGTCGGCGACATATTTTTTGCATTCTACTCAGCATTCTCTTTAGCCCTACTGAGGCGGCCGATAACAGTTTCCTCACTACTGAAACTAACGGTTCCAATTTGATATGAGGTAGTTCTTTCCCGTCAAAAGTATCAGTGCTGAACTGTTCCAAGGAGAATATCACTGCCAGCATTTTATTCTCAAGTTGCGTTGAGGGGGAAACGTTCTATAGACTCTTAACAGCGAGTAAGGGACCTAAACTCGACTACTGCGCTGATGTTTAACAAGTGACAAGGGAGCGCTGCAGAAGTCGACACTTAGTGGATACCCGCCAGGTGCAAGGCTTGGGGGTCCTGACATACCCACAAACATTTAGTAGGCTGAACACGTACTCGCTCTCTTACCGATGATTGCTTGGCGATCAGATTCTCGCCTGCAGCGTATTGACCAACCACGCCGATCAGAACTTTTCTGGGCTAACTAGGCCGACATGGCTGCGGGCTAACCGCGAACAACCCTTGAAGTTAAATGAACATTGAGCTGACAACGCGGGAGCTGAATCCAACACACGTAGACCTGTCACTGTTGGAAAAAGCACTTTTACCCAAAACTCGCTATGTTTCCCAAGGGGAATAGATGCTTCTATTTCGAGAACCCGAATGCTCGCCATCATTCTGGAAAGTTCGAGTTCGCGCGCTTGCTTCTGATTGGTCCGTTTGGTGTCCTAGGACCAAGGCCACCAAAAATCTATAGATACAGCCGTTTTGAGCCACTGTTTTGTCTTCGGGCTGGGCAGCAAATAAAGCTCGTTTGAAGGCCGTCTTTTTCCTTCCTTATTGGAGGGTTCTAGGTTGCGAGAGTTGAGTCCGAGTACTTGCGTTCCAATCATTCTTATCGTTTGCGATATCGTTGCGTTTTGTTCGCGATCGAGGTACTGCTCGTGGTCTTTGTGTTTCGTTCTTGCCTCCCCCTCTCAGGGGGTGGTAACAGTCACAGATCACTGGAATATACTTCTGAGGGATGCAGTGCTTAACGACTCGTCAGTGGAATATTCGTGTTCCCACTGTATTATGCGTAAAATGCCGACTCAATAAATGCCTCCGTCAATGTCCAGCGACAAAGAAAATAATCTACCCCAGAAAAGGTTATTGAGAAGACGCCCATAGAAACTGGATTTGATGCGCTACTAACTACGTCCACGTGCAAGAAGATTTAACCTCGCCTTGGATGTGGAAAATTCTCTGGAGATGAACAAAGAATGTGCCCATGCAACAAATCCAACAACTAAGTTCGAAGATAGGAGACGATAGGACGAAGTTGGGCACACGCAAACAAATGGTCACCGGTTGTGTCGGAGCAAAACGACCGTTCGCACATTCATAAATGATAAGAATTATAAGCTACTGTAGGAGAACAGCAAGAAAATGTCTAATTTTGACATATAGAAATTTGAGTGGTTCAGACTGAATAAAAGTAAGGAAAACGGTTGCAGAAGCTGACGTCAGAATAAACGTGATACATGGAGTTTAATTTTGAATGAAATAAACCATAAACCCTCGCTTCCAATACAAGTCAACCAGGGCACAGCAATCTCAGAAATGATGTAACAGACTTCAACAAAGTCAATTTTGGAACCCAGAAGCCGGCTGGTTTTTCCAATTCGAGGTGACAGTTAAAACAGCAGCGACTCACCGGTTTAATGGAGGGATTCGTATCTATTGTGTTATCCGCAGTAACGTGGTATTTCTTCGCTTCTAAAAAACAAAGTGATCAAATGCCCCGTCTCAATGCCATCTGAAGTTTCTGCTGACACCTGGCGTACGTCTCCTTTGTCCCAAGGAAATACCTCGGTAATTAAACCATAGGGCTGAACACCCCTGAGGCCTTTTGCATGCAGAAGAACTGCATAGCCTACCTGATGAACGCGGAAAGACCTCCGCCATCTAGGTGTAATCAGCATTTGGGATAGACATTCAGGCTGCGATTTTTTTTAAACAAAAGAAGTTTTGTGCTTTCTTCCAGCCCTCCGTATAACGCGATGTCACCTCACTTGTAATTAGGATTACATTCGAGTCCAACAAGAGCAAATTACTAGCAGTAAGCATCTGGGCATTACCTGGATCGCTACAAAAAAGCACAAGTAGCCTATCGCTGACGACTTGCTCAACGTCCATCATGTCGACTTCGAGTGACCCTTCATCCATACGTGTGACCGACGACAACACTCCTCTCGCTGTTCGAATCATTCTCTTTCAAGTCGCTCGGCGATGACTTACACCTAAAGAGTTGAAATGCCATTCAGCCCCTTGGTTCGAAAGCCCATATATCGATGCACACTGGTCCAAATTTCGTACTCCTCGTTTTAGCTCCAGGTTAGACCCAACAAAGTTGGAACCGTTGTCACAGTAAGTGGAATCCGGCATGCCCTGCCCTCCCAAAAGTTGCATCGAGGTCGTGCGTAAAGAATCCGCAGACACGGAATGGGTCACTTCTATGTGAATGATACGAGTCTGCAAAAAGGTAAATATACATTTTAAACGTTTGAGCTCGTTTCTTCCTATACGCATCTTAAGTGGACCAAAATAATCCACCCCATAATACCTGAATGGGTCGACGTCCGCAAACGCTCACATTTATGGAAGTGGCACCATCATTCGAGTGCACTGCTCGATATAGAACCTTTCACAGTGACAGGACTCACCTAACAACCATGCTATTTTAACGCTGACAACTATATACGAGGCGCCTTTGTGTCCTTTGAATTTTTGGTAGTAACGTGTCGAAGGGCTTGTAACAGCACCTTGACGGAGGAGATTAATCAGGTTCGCACTGTCTCCAATTTCGAGTCCATCTATCAGAGCTGAGTGCAATCTTCCCAGTCTACCCACCCTACCGTGTTTTATGGTGGACGCCTTCAGGATTCTGGTTTCCTTACAGAAACCGCGCTCTCGAATGAACTTATAATTTGGCACAATTGGCATTGATCTCGAACACAAAATGAGGTCCTACTCCGATTGACGTACTCTGTTCAGCACACGTCATGAAGGACACGAAACAATCATAACGCGATAGCCCAGCAAGGCCCGCAGTAACTCAGTCCAACTAGGCTATTTTGGCATTAGTTGATCCAGTATGAAATTAAAGCTAAGTTTCATGGTAACCGCATGGGTGCATCTGATCTCAGGGTCCCTTTCTGATGAGTTCCAGAAAGTCGGCATCTTCGGCCACTTTTCTTCCTGACACAAAAGGAAGTCTGGACCCTGCTGCCAGAGTTTCATTAATTACCCAAGGCTTGTGATACTTTCTTTGACGCCAAATCGGCCGGATTTGATTCTGAAGGCACATGACTCCTTCAGTAAACAGAAGTGAGGCTAAGGATAAGACTCACATGGTTGAAAGCAAAATTACGTAACGCAATAAGCTGTTCTGCAGGTATTGCGCCATTATTGTGAGATCTGCCCACACTACAGCATTACTTGTTGGAACTTTCAACTCACGAGTTAGGAAAGTCATCAGTTTGAACGACATAACGGCTACCGTGAGCCCCAGCCTAGGTATCGTAACTACCTTCTGTGGGACCACCCTAAGTTTACCCACTGAAAAATTACATTAAGTACCACTATCCGCGGCTACCGCCATTAGGGAGACCATTGCTCCGTAACCGACTTTTGACGCGTCACAGAACACATGCAACTCTACGAGGTTAGCTGGAGAAAGTTCATAACCGATACATCCGGGTAATGCGCATTTTTCATGGATTCAGTGCCCCTCAGCTGGCCTCTCCAGTGCAACCGGTCATACTACGTTATGTTGGAATCCCAACCGATGTCTCGGTGACAAATGCCAGTGAAAAATACACCCGGATTAGGGAAATTATTGCAAAGGATATAAGGCGACACAATCTGGGCATATAGGTAATTAATATGATAAAATTGAAACCAGTCAGCAAAAGAGGGATGAACTGAGAGAAAAAACAGCAATTTACAAGAACCTGGTGCACGCTTTCGGGAAGAAAGTAATTCGCATGTGCCACGGATTCAATAAAAAATACGCTGTAACAATAATTTGCATTTTTGCAAGGTTATGCAGGCGACAATTTTTAAACAGGTCAAAGATACGACAATGAATGCATCGGTAACAATTGACCAAAATTAGTTGGCGCGCACAGATTGAATTTGGAGTACTGATTGCTACGTGGTTGATTATTTCACCTTTCCGACCGACATGTCAACGTTGTGCACGAGAGCCCTGTGTGAAATGAGTGGACAAACAATCAGAGTTGTACATAAACGTACTTTCGTCGTATCTTTGTATCATCACTTATATTGACATTCTTGTGTCACTACGTGACCCGTAAAATAAATTAGGATGAAATCCTTGGCTGATAGGCTGGTTGTACGTTGACATGCAGCTGAGCAATCAAAAGATCTCTTACATCTTGGCGCAAATAACGACGGAATTATGGTAACCCATGTAATCATGGATGAGAAAGAACGGAAAATTTCAAAGTCCAGCGAGAAAATTGAACAAAATTCAATAGAGGAAAGCCTCGAATACGCTCAATGAAAATCCGTCCCACTCAATGGATGACACGGAGGTATTGAGTGTACATCATTGGCAGAGGTAATCCAAAAACAACGGAATTGAGGAAGAAGTGATAGGGAAATAATATCAATAAAAATTTGAGATGATTCGGGGAAAAAAATATACATGAAACAAATTTGGAAAAAAATGCGTCCACAGTTTATGTACCATCGAATAACACAGAGTTTCATACTGAGCACGGTTGGTAGCAATTAGCTGTTTGGCCGGCCCCCAAAGTATATGTCTAACGCGGCCTATCGAATTGTCAAAAAAACTTCTCACTGCTGGCTCGCAAAGTGTAGATCACCCTACACCACTGTGCCATCTTCGCTGGTCCCATTTCTGTTTCCGAGGTTTGCCTCTATAATTATATATCAAATCAGTTTGGATACTGCACTTGGTTCCCGTGTTTCAAGCGCAATGACCACCTGTTGTTTATGTATCTGGGGACAGAGAATTTTCGAAGGTTCTGTCTCTACGTTTTT
This sequence comes from Paragonimus westermani, assembly GCA_008508345.1. Classification (NCBI taxonomy): domain Eukaryota; kingdom Metazoa; phylum Platyhelminthes; class Trematoda; order Plagiorchiida; family Troglotrematidae; genus Paragonimus; species Paragonimus westermani. The sequence continues at coordinate 15,679 of QNGE01006890.1, forward strand.
CACCAATCGATAGGTACATTGAGTTAACCAGTAGCACCCACGCATCCGGCACAACAACCCACGCCATGCAACTCACATTAAAAAATGAATTGATGGGAAAGAGGCAGTGTAGGAAGTCAGACGAATAATAATAATGTATATTCCTGAACGCACACGTGAGGGGCACGCCGGGCTATGCCAGATAATTTCAGGCGATACAAAACAACGGATAATCAACCGGCAGCACAAGCGTGAAGCTTACTACTAGAAAGAGCGTGATCAAAAAACTGATTGTAGTTTGCGAAACTTAGACGCACGTGGCGAGAAAATAGGTAGTTCGCTCGCTTCACAAATTTAGTCCAAAAAGTGTAATGTTACACTAATTTACCTTTACAAGGTTATGTGTAGGTCGATTTCTTGAATATTTCAAGGTCACTCTAGGGAGAACGTTCAAATGTATCTTCAGGGTGTTTCGTTATTACTTGACATGAGTAGCGTCGGACAACTTGACATAAGTCGGCTTCGGCGAGGCTGGACGGAAAGTCCCAAAGTACAACGAACGATTGAGCAGACTCCAGCGCAGGACTTCGTCGATTGCTGTAAACTGTCGAAAAGTTTAAAATCTCGCAAATTGTTCAGCTGAGACAAATGCTTGTGCTTCCATCCGTCGCGGAATAATTCCTCACACAACGGGTGCTCATGGGATCAGGAAGAAGAACGCAATCTCACACGCTAAACAAGCAAAAGTGGAGTGATCACATGTACTATGACGAGTAACCTGTAGGCGAGAGTTTCTGATGACTCCGTGCGATATTGTTATTTTTGCTATGGTCATTGAAATATATAACCCTGTCAACTAGCTGTTATTTCATTTCGCGATTCAAACAGGATTTGTTCATGCAACCGAAATATTGAGTCGACGATTTGGAAGACACCATGAAGTATGCGTGTTCGAAGTGTAGCTCATATAACGTCATCCTACTGGCTTTATCGATAGGCACCAGCCTTGCGTTCCACAGCAATCTGAGCAATGCGTGCACATGAGTAAATACGCAGCAACAAAGTGATGTTGAGTTGCGAATGTTCCAGTGGGCGTGCAGTAGACCAAGTGTCAAATGGTGGTGTGAGTAAGTGGCATAACGAACCGTTTCAAGCAAGCTGTTTTCGAGGGAAGCTAGACAGTGGGGACGGTTATCTGCATTGGACGCGCTGGTGGCTCATTGCTTCCCAGACCACACTCAAAAGGTCATAAGAGGACACTCAGAGTTCGAAGATAGACATGTGTTTGATGTCGTAAGATAGCTGTGCAAACCCTTTTTAAAACCCCGAATGTTCTCACTGGCTATAACCTCAATTGAAAGTTCATTCTAAATATACGAATACTTTATAATGAAGAAGTTTGTACATATCGTTTTCCGTGATAGCAGGGTTAGTCGGAGGTTATTTGCAAAGGCTCCCAGTGAGAGCATACTAGGAGGGCGATGATGAGCAGTGAGTAAGTATTAATAAGTAAATCAAGAAATAAGAATTACGTGGTCGCTTTAACTGAACAAATGTTATGCCTGGCAGAAAACATTCATTAGTTTGCTACCCGTGATTGCAAGAACATTGGTGGGTGAAATGCACGTTTCCAGACACATCATCCTCGTCCGTAAAACACGGTGCTACCCGTCCAATCCAGACCTACAGATAATATACGTTTGCTGAGGACCTCACAGGACCAGGTGGTGGATGAAGTATATGCCTGAAGAAAGGTTTTTTGCAGTGACACTTGACAAGTTCAGCCCTTACGAAACCGAAGAATCGCTGTAGTTATTTGTCTGTATTGGTTCTCACCAGCTACTTATCGAGTGCATCCACCGAACGCTTGATATCATTAGCAATGATTCGGCTGATCTTGTGAAGATACTAACTCGTATGTCAAACGTGCCTTGTAGACAAAAACTGGTAGGTGGTGACTCCAACATGCCCGATATTACTTGCGGCCCATTCTCAGATTCGCCGAATTGAATTGAATTTCCTTTATCTATTCAAGGGAATGGATGGAACTAACGTGACATGAGCTTCACCAGACAAAGACATATATTCACTATGGGTAGTTCGTATTTGTAGGAGATACAGCGTAGAACGATTTCCAGTAAGTAACCGCGATATTGCCAAATGCCTGGTTGCTTTGAATGCAGTTACCGAACCGTCAGTTGCGTTCTGCCGTCTGGTCAACTTCATCAACTGGAATTCTCTCTTCTCCCTGCCAAGATCCGTAGGAGGAAGCACGTTTCTTTTCACATGTGAAGGCCAGGGAACTTATCCGACATTTCGTCTTTTGTATCGACATTCTGATCTCATAAAATCAGGATGCATCAATTCGCATGTACAGAGCAGAGTCTCAGTGCAAAAGAGATCTACAACCTTACATTGTTCGAGTCGAAGCACATGAAACACCGAATTTCCTCTGGTGGCGTAAATGAGCGGTATGTCTGAGTACATGGCACATAAAGTGCAACTGCACCCGGTAGCCAGATGGTAGGCCTGAAGCCAACACAATTAATGGGACGGAGAAGTCCCATGAGGGACCCACAAGCAAAGTTCTAAGTAGTTTTCTGATTGATGTTAGAAGTATCTGCCCACGTTTAGCTGTCATTGACCCCAAAATTTGTCCTGAACCTGATAGTATTCTATCAGCGGTCATCAATTCAAAAGGGGAGAACATACATATTCTTCTACACAATTTTTTCATGCTATCACTTTTAGTCAGCACCCACCTTCTTCAAAGAAGAAGGTCAATCAGTATGCTTCGCTACAGAAGTGGTTCGAACCAAGATGCTAGTAACCATCGCCTCATAAACTACACATCGATCCGGTCCAGAATATTTGGAGAGATGGAGAAAGTACACATTGTTCAGTTCTTCAGGCGACAAAACTTTGAAAACCATTCACAGCACGGTTTCATTGGTGAACGGTCACGAGTGACGTCGGTTGAAATTAGCAAACCATAAATCGATATCTGCCAACGCAGAAAATACGAAAGTTATCATGTTCTTAGGTATGCAATGGACTCTTGAATGCCCGCCTCATAACAGCATTGTGATCAAAGTAGCATCTCTCAGCAAACAAAACTCCTTGTATAGCTGGCTTTCGCCATACCTTGAAGGCCGCTCTCAAAAGACCAAAATGAGATAGCACTGTTCAACATCAAACCTGGTGATTAGTGGTGTGATTCAAAGTAGCGGTCTAAAACCGCCGCCTCTCCCAATGTATATAAATGGCGCGTGCAATGTTATCAACTATGGTAGGCCCTTTCCATCTGCTGACGACACCAAAATCGTTTACACATTCCGCCAGCCCAGTAGCCTCGCCTTCCGTTCACGAAATATATATGGCAGGAACTGGCATCGTTGCTATTGTGGCGCAAAGCATAGCTGATGGAATTCCCAGCGAACAGATCGAACGCCATTGCCTACGGTTGTCAATCACCCAATGGTTCTGTCTCAACGGATGGCTATAACATTGAGACCACCACTTCCGCTCGATATCTAGGAGTGCAGTATTCAAACTGGTACAATTTTTCCGGACAAGTTAGCTCTCAGGTGGAAAAACTAGAGGAACAGTAAGCCGTATCAGAGTGACATCCGGTCTACCGACTGTAAGCTGACTGTCTATAAAATGTGCTCGACCTCAAATTGAGTATTGTACTTTAATTTGCCGCCATCTACGCAAGCCTGACAGGCCCTTGTTAGAAAATCTTCAACGATTACTTACCGAAAGCTCATTAGGATACTTCTTTTCATTCACCTATGGAGGACGCCGTCGAAACCAAGTATTCACCCACTTTCGTTAGCAGCACTGAAGTTAAACTTCACACTCTGGTATAAACTGATATATTCGAACGTCCCCACAACACAACCCCCCATACGGTCTAAGAGATGATGACTCCACTTCACCAATCCCGTTATCTCAGAAAAAGATACGCGCAAACTTCTTTATTGCACAGCGTCCGTATATTTGTAGTAAACTTTTGAATGAAGTTAGAGACAGTATCAATATTTGCCTTTTGATATCAAGTTTTGCTCTCTTGATGCGTGTATCTTCTGATGAACTTTTCGGATGTTTCCCATTGACCATTTAGCCGTTTCCTGCATATAGATTAATCCTCGTCCTCAGTATTTCCCTCTCTTCGCAAATGGCTCACATTGATTGTCGGTTTTGTTCTTATTATTCAGTCACACCTCAGCTGGCATTTTATCTATTGCATGCTTCCTAAACCTTTGTACATCGAACATAACTTCACTCACGTGCGTTTTTGTTCATCTGTTACCCAGGTTACCGTATAGTGTTGAATTTGCGCTCACTATTATATCCAACAGAATGACCCTATATGATCTTTACATAGAACACGCAAATAGAAAACATACACACATATGTATATATACATATGTACCCGTTTGTAATATACTATCCATCCTCGTAATACCCGAGAGTATAAGGCTTATAAGCCCTCAGACAATGATTAACGGTGGCCGATATCAACGGATTGGTGAGTACCATACAAAACCCTCGGCACACAACTGCGGAATAATATACTCTCCCAGCATAGCTTACGTAATCACACTGAAGCCTCGGATCATCACTTTTGTTCCTCCCGGCGCCTCATACACCACTTGTTGACTACCTAAGGACCTTCGTATGTTAAGAAATATGGATTTCATTTTAAACACCAACCTCATAGAGTAAAGGGACGTCAAACTGCTCACGGAGTTCAAAATAACACGTGGTAAGGGTAGCTACCGGGTACTCAATTACCGCGAAGTACCATGACAACTAGTTGGCAGCGTCATATGCTTAGTTTTATTGGCCAGCGGGAAAACGTTAGCATCGCACTAATTATTTGTAAAAAAAATTACATACTTATTGTTTGTCCCATAAAGTGTAGTCACTGCACATTCTCTCATTTAACCCGTGAGACGGAGTTCTTCTTGTTACTCTATGCATCCGCTGGGCGGGGAAATCCTCTCCGACGAGTGGACACACAAAACCCCGTCTTGAGCGAACAATTCTCAAGATTTTCGACTTTTGGGCACACAAATAGAGATATTCCTTGTCATTACTTCTGAGGTGATTGCCGAAGTGAAATTATGACGAATGTACTCAGCGGACCTTGCTTCCGTTAAGGTATCTGCCCTGACACTTTCCATGGCCGAAGAGGTGGTTGCAAGTGGACGTTCATCTGAATTTTTGAGTTAACATCACAACGAACGCTTACGCTGATAATGTTGCGGAAATGGGGAATCATTTGCGCCTTTTCCGCAATAACCGCCGCGGGTGTCCTACAGTTGTCTACGAGAGGCTGTTGACACACTAGTTTATCCGAACAGCAAACGTTCGCATGCAAACAAACCCTCGGTCTTTTTGACGCCCTAGTGCTCATTTTTGACGTAACTAGGTCGACAAGGTGGCTAAAATTAATCCGTTGACGTCGTCACCATTATAGCGGAGAGGTTCGACAAAACAAAATTCCCATGGGCGATGTAGGTACGCCGACACGTTTTTAAGTAGTAATAAAGTCATGTATTATTTTTATGTTTTTATGCCGGTTAACTGATAAACAGAAATTAAACTCAACGAAGTTCGGTGAGTGTTTCAGAAGGAATAGCCAAAGATTACTTAAGAAAGGCTAAGTTTTCCAGTGCGCTACTGGGGCAGCTTCCAGTACTCGGAGAGGTCCAACGCTGGAATATGCCCAATCGTTTTTCAGATTCTGGAATGTTCTGCCCTCCTTCGCCAAAGACTAATTATGTCAATATAATTTCGACGCCATTTGCGCAACGTAATGGCGAAACGCCGTGAGGGTGCATCTGTACTGTAACATACAAGCCAGCCGACTCTACTTTGCATGCCCGCAAAATTTGCAGAGCAACTTCCGGACAACGTGGAAGCACCAAGGATCAGCGTTCTTTCGGAAAAGGTGTTCAAACGGCAGTTCTGAAAACAGAAACAATACGAACAAACATGGGCTGAATGCCCAGTAAGCCATGTACACGACTTACACAAACGCAAACCAAAACGGCACCGACAACACGGCGGTATGCCTCGTTACACACTTTGAATTCAATTTGCGCGCACTCGCTGGTTCCAGATGCGCGTTGAAGTACTGTAACATGCAATCTAGGCGACTCAACTTTGAATGCCCGCTGGTTTCGGTTGCGCGCTACAGTTCGTGCTTTCCACACTGACCTTGAACCTCTTGGAAACTCAATCCACACGAAAACTTGTGAAAAGTCAATTGACTTTACATCACATTTTTTGGGCTGCACCTACGGGGCTAGTGAAATACCTTTTTCATCGCCACCTGCGTCAAAATTCTGTGAACCACAATCATTTTTGCTCTGTGCACGCCCCTTTTGCTAGCAGATCACAGTCTGTATCATATGCGATTATTTGTTGAGTTGTGTAGCCTGTAACTATACGAGAAGATCACACACAGCACAGCGTGCTTCCAACATGCACATTGGAAAATGTACATTATTATCATTATTGCGATAAATGAGTAACCAGCAGCTGGATACTTCCAGAATGCTTATTATGTGATAGTCTAAAACCCGCGCGGAGTTCTGACGGCTATTCGTTTTGTACAGCCGGTGTTTAATCTGAAATCCACATTTTATAACATATGAAGATTCTTGGATCATTTACAGGGAAATGTTGAGGATGAATAGGTGGCATAGTATATTATCCTTCGTTTTGATGCAGTTGTGTAGGATATGACAGAGGGGTAATTTTCGGTACTACTTTACATGAGCAGTTTTTGGACGACAGTCAGTAATCCGTTAATACTGGTCATCATCAATCATAGCTTGGAGGCTTACCAGGATGAACAGCATATTGTGAATTGACACGTATGTATGTGAATAAATATACATGTGGTTCATAAACCTGTTTTCTGAGTGCGTGTTCTAAATGTAATTCTATGTAGAACCATCCTGTTGGGCACACCAGTAAGCCTCAATTCTACATTTTACATCGACCCGCAGAAAGCGTTCACGAGACTGCGCCTCAAAAGAGTGACGTTGATTTTCAACGGCGTCGTGAATGCGTGAAAAAAAACGATATACGAGGTGCACACAAAGGGGAAAAACAAATTGATTCAAACAAGCTGCTAGCGAAGAAAGCCCGATAACGAGAAGATGCATGTACGACGTTTCTGGTAAAAAGTAAAAAGGTTCCCAAGTCACAAAGAAAAATGTCATCAGAGGAAAGACAGTTTGAAAAAACAGTGCTTGATGACATATGTAAGTATTAAAAGGTGAATGTTGTTACTGTCTCTAACTTCATTCAAAAGTTTACTACAAATATACGGACGCTGTGCAATAAAGAAGTTTGCGCGTATCTTTTTCTGAGATAACGGGATTGGTGAAGTGGAGTCATCATCTCTTAGACCGTATGGGGGGTTGTGTTGTGGGGACGTTCGAATATATCAGTTTATACCAGAGTGTGAAGTTTAACTTCAGTGCTGCTAACGAAAGTGGGTGAATACTTGGTTTCGACGGCGTCCTCCATAGGTGAATGAAAAGAAGTATCCTAATGAGCTTTCGGTAAGTAATCGTTGAAGATTTTCTAACAAGGGCCTGTCAGGCTTGCGTAGATGGCGGCAAATTAAAGTACAATACTCAATTTGAGGTCGAGCACATTTTATAGACAGTCAGCTTACAGTCGGTAGACCGGATGTCACTCTGATACGGCTTACTGTTCCTCTAGTTTTTCCACCTGAGAGCTAACTTGTCCGGAAAAATTGTACCAGTTTGAATACTGCACTCCTAGATATCGAGCGGAAGTGGTGGTCTCAATGTTATAGCCATCCGTTGAGACAGAACCATTGGGTGATTGACAACCGTAGGCAATGGCGTTCGATCTGTTCGCTGGGAATTCCATCAGCTATGCTTTGCGCCACAATAGCAACGATGCCAGTTCCTGCCATATATATTTCGTGAACGGAAGGCGAGGCTACTGGGCTGGCGGAATGTGTAAACGATTTTGGTGTCGTCAGCAGATGGAAAGGGCCTACCATAGTTGATAACATTGCACGCGCCATTTATATACATTGGGAGAGGCGGCGGTTTTAGACCGCTACTTTGAATCACACCACTAATCACCAGGTTTGATGTTGAACAGTGCTATCTCATTTTGGTCTTTTGAGAGCGGCCTTCAAGGTATGGCGAAAGCCAGCTATACAAGGAGTTTTGTTTGCTGAGAGATGCTACTTTGATCACAATGCTGTTATGAGGCGGGCATTCAAGAGTCCATTGCATACCTAAGAACATGATAACTTTCGTATTTTCTGCGTTGGCAGATATCGATTTATGGTTTGCTAATTTCAACCGACGTCACTCGTGACCGTTCACCAATGAAACCGTGCTGTGAATGGTTTTCAAAGTTTTGTCGCCTGAAGAACTGAACAATGTGTACTTTCTCCATCTCTCCAAATATTCTGGACCGGATCGATGTGTAGTTTATGAGGCGATGGTTACTAGCATCTTGGTTCGAACCACTTCTGTAGCGAAGCATACTGATTGACCTTCTTCTTTGAAGAAGGTGGGTGCTGACTAAAAGTGATAGCATGAAAAAATTGTGTAGAAGAATATGTATGTTCTCCCCTTTTGAATTGATGACCGCTGATAGAATACTATCAGGTTCAGGACAAATTTTGGGGTCAATGACAGCTAAACGTGGGCAGATACTTCTAACATCAATCAGAAAACTACTTAGAACTTTGCTTGTGGGTCCCTCATGGGACTTCTCCGTCCCATTAATTGTGTTGGCTTCAGGCCTACCATCTGGCTACCGGGTGCAGTTGCACTTTATGTGCCATGTACTCAGACATACCGCTCATTTACGCCACCAGAGGAAATTCGGTGTTTCATGTGCTTCGACTCGAACAATGTAAGGTTGTAGATCTCTTTTGCACTGAGACTCTGCTCTGTACATGCGAATTGATGCATCCTGATTTTATGAGATCAGAATGTCGATACAAAAGACGAAATGTCGGATAAGTTCCCTGGCCTTCACATGTGAAAAGAAACGTGCTTCCTCCTACGGATCTTGGCAGGGAGAAGAGAGAATTCCAGTTGATGAAGTTGACCAGACGGCAGAACGCAACTGACGGTTCGGTAACTGCATTCAAAGCAACCAGGCATTTGGCAATATCGCGGTTACTTACTGGAAATCGTTCTACGCTGTATCTCCTACAAATACGAACTACCCATAGTGAATATATGTCTTTGTCTGGTGAAGCTCATGTCACGTTAGTTCCATCCATTCCCTTGAATAGATAAAGGAAATTCAATTCAATTCGGCGAATCTGAGAATGGGCCGCAAGTAATATCGGGCATGTTGGAGTCACCACCTACCAGTTTTTGTCTACAAGGCACGTTTGACATACGAGTTAGTATCTTCACAAGATCAGCCGAATCATTGCTAATGATATCAAGCGTTCGGTGGATGCACTCGATAAGTAGCTGGTGAGAACCAATACAGACAAATAACTACAGCGATTCTTCGGTTTCGTAAGGGCTGAACTTGTCAAGTGTCACTGCAAAAAACCTTTCTTCAGGCATATACTTCATCCACCACCTGGTCCTGTGAGGTCCTCAGCAAACGTATATTATCTGTAGGTCTGGATTGGACGGGTAGCACCGTGTTTTACGGACGAGGATGATGTGTCTGGAAACGTGCATTTCACCCACCAATGTTCTTGCAATCACGGGTAGCAAACTAATGAATGTTTTCTGCCAGGCATAACATTTGTTCAGTTAAAGCGACCACGTAATTCTTATTTCTTGATTTACTTATTAATACTTACTCACTGCTCATCATCGCCCTCCTAGTATGCTCTCACTGGGAGCCTTTGCAAATAACCTCCGACTAACCCTGCTATCACGGAAAACGATATGTACAAACTTCTTCATTATAAAGTATTCGTATATTTAGAATGAACTTTCAATTGAGGTTATAGCCAGTGAGAACATTCGGGGTTTTAAAAAGGGTTTGCACAGCTATCTTACGACATCAAACACATGTCTATCTTCGAACTCTGAGTGTCCTCTTATGACCTTTTGAGTGTGGTCTGGGAAGCAATGAGCCACCAGCGCGTCCAATGCAGATAACCGTCCCCACTGTCTAGCTTCCCTCGAAAACAGCTTGCTTGAAACGGTTCGTTATGCCACTTACTCACACCACCATTTGACACTTGGTCTACTGCACGCCCACTGGAACATTCGCAACTCAACATCACTTTGTTGCTGCGTATTTACTCATGTGCACGCATTGCTCAGATTGCTGTGGAACGCAAGGCTGGTGCCTATCGATAAAGCCAGTAGGATGACGTTATATGAGCTACACTTCGAACACGCATACTTCATGGTGTCTTCCAAATCGTCGACTCAATATTTCGGTTGCATGAACAAATCCTGTTTGAATCGCGAAATGAAATAACAGCTAGTTGACAGGGTTATATATTTCAATGACCATAGCAAAAATAACAATATCGCACGGAGTCATCAGAAACTCTCGCCTACAGGTTACTCGTCATAGTACATGTGATCACTCCACTTTTGCTTGTTTAGCGTGTGAGATTGCGTTCTTCTTCCTGATCCCATGAGCACCCGTTGTGTGAGGAATTATTCCGCGACGGATGGAAGCACAAGCATTTGTCTCAGCTGAACAATTTGCGAGATTTTAAACTTTTCGACAGTTTACAGCAATCGACGAAGTCCTGCGCTGGAGTCTGCTCAATCGTTCGTTGTACTTTGGGACTTTCCGTCCAGCCTCGCCGAAGCCGACTTATGTCAAGTTGTCCGACGCTACTCATGTCAAGTAATAACGAAACACCCTGAAGATACATTTGAACGTTCTCCCTAGAGTGACCTTGAAATATTCAAGAAATCGACCTACACATAACCTTGTAAAGGTAAATTAGTGTAACATTACACTTTTTGGACTAAATTTGTGAAGCGAGCGAACTACCTATTTTCTCGCCACGTGCGTCTAAGTTTCGCAAACTACAATCAGTTTTTTGATCACGCTCTTTCTAGTAGTAAGCTTCACGCTTGTGCTGCCGGTTGATTATCCGTTGTTTTGTATCGCCTGAAATTATCTGGCATAGCCCGGCGTGCCCCTCACGTGTGCGTTCAGGAATATACATTATTATTATTCGTCTGACTTCCTACACTGCCTCTTTCCCATCAATTCATTTTTTAATGTGAGTTGCATGGCGTGGGTTGTTGTGCCGGATGCGTGGGTGCTACTGGTTAACTCAATGTACCTATCGATTGGTGAAAAACGTAGAGACAGAACCTTCGAAAATTCTCTGTCCCCAGATACATAAACAACAGGTGGTCATTGCGCTTGAAACACGGGAACCAAGTGCAGTATCCAAACTGATTTGATATATAATTATAGAGGCAAACCTCGGAAACAGAAATGGGACCAGCGAAGATGGCACAGTGGTGTAGGGTGATCTACACTTTGCGAGCCAGCAGTGAGAAGTTTTTTTGACAATTCGATAGGCCGCGTTAGACATATACTTTGGGGGCCGGCCAAACAGCTAATTGCTACCAACCGT
>QNGE01006891.1:0-27270 GCA_008508345.1 Paragonimus westermani
GAAGTCCGCCAACGCCCATCTGAAAAGCGTATCTTTCTACCGCTTCCGGCAAGAGGAAGCGAGACGCGAACAGCAGACTAAGACTAAGTCACAAATCATGGCAGACAAGAAACCACAACTGGAGACTAAAGTTGTAGTTTCTGCTCTCGAAGTTGCTCCTCAGACCCCTTTATCTGTCGTGGAAAGTAGGGGCACCGTCTGCGTGGTCGTAACAACCCTGGCACAAGCACGAGTATTGAGGGTACTGACAGCGCGCAAAAACCTTCTTCAGAGTTACGTACTTCGTAACCCACTAAACTGCCCAGCAGAAAACTCTTCCTCCCAAGAATTCGGAACGGAAGCAGCCTGCTAGGGCAGCCTTCTGCAGCTCAAAAAGCATCAGTTTGGTTCACCCCTATAAATATTCCTTTCATTAGCCCAATAACACAGCGCACATTTCCGCCTTCCAAACCACGCATCCAGCAAACGAAGAAGTCAGATTTTCTGTGGGTGAAAACTTCCAAACACCCTCCCAAGCAGCGGAATTCGATAGGTGCGCAGAGGTCGCAAATGGCTGCGCCAAGAATGATGATCAACCGCCCGGTAGGGTCGCTGACCTACGCACAGGCGGTGATGTCGTGCCCACAGCCTCGAAGGAGGGCCGTCAGAACAATTCGGAAGAACAGACCGAGTCCAGCCCCGCCACCCTCCTCAATTCTAGGCCTTCTTTCCCAGGCTCGTCCTCACACCATCCTTTCTATTTTCTCAAGAAATCCAGCGACGAAGTAGCTTCCAGATGCATGTATACGAATTGTCTGAGCCTGTTCAGTAAATTACCGGAAATCATACAGTTAACTCAGGAAACCCAACCACACACATTCGCCTTCACGGAGACCTTGCTTACAGTTGACATCAGTGACAATGAACTGAGTGTCCCGGGGCATTCAGTTCATCGGCTGACTCTGCCCGGGGGAGAATGGGGAGTTCTGCGATTTTTCTCCAGCAGTGTCTCCCGACACCCGCGGTCATTGGCGACTTCCAGTCCTCTGATAAATGTGGCGCTCTGTGGATCCGACTACCACTGCGTGGTCAAGACTCACTCCTAGTGGGGTTATTTATCGTTCTCCTTCATCAGACCTCTCCGAAGACGACACCCTTCTGGTAAGCCTGAAAAATTTCCTAGGACAACAACGCTTTACTCATTTGCTTATTATGGGAGACTTCAATGCACCCAAGATAAACTGAGCATCAGTTTCTCACCAGGAATGTGGGAGCGGATTCTCGACTTCTTTATCGAGGCTGATGCGTCGAAAGACGTGGTCACAGCACGTCACCGCCCTGACGCGGCATCGTTTTGGTCAGATTTCCTCTCTGCTCGACTTAGTTATCACCAATGGGAGCCACCTGGTAGACAGAGTGATCATTAAGCCGCCACTTGGACACAGTGACCACTCTCCGTTAACCTTTGATCTTCTCTGTTACTGGTTACGACAACCAGCAAAAAGGTCCACGGTTTGAAACTTCAACCAGGCAGGTTATAACGGCCTGAGAACCTACCTAGGTTTACTTCTTCTTGGCCTGGAATCTGTGGACCAGAACTAAAATACGTTTCAAAGCGCAATTCAGAAAGCGGACGACTCATTTATATCGGGCAAACTATGCGTTTTCTCTTGTCGGCCACCCCTTCCACGCAGGACACGTCGTCTTCTTGACAACAGTTCCCATTCATTTGCGAAACATAAGTTTACAGGAAACTCAGAAGACCTTAGCGCGTTCCACATTTTCCGAAACGGGTGTAGGCGGGAAGTCCGCGAACACACCAAACTCGTACAAGAGAAGATCCTGCTCAGAACCCGCGGGAACAAAGCATATGCGACGACTTAGAAAGAACGAACCTTTGACGCTTTCTTTACGACTGCCCAACGGGGAGACTTCATCTGACTCTCTAGTTGTGGCCGAGTTATTCAGGGAGTACTACCCGGCAGTCTACAACGTCACATCCTCCAGATGGCATCCTGTACTACCGCTGCAGAAGTCCAGGCAACCACTCGTTACCGCTGTTCTCTGTGCTAGATATTGAAGACCCTTTATTCGAGGTTAATTCACACAGTGCAGTGGGTCCTGACAGGATCCATCCCAGAATACTTGAGGAAGCAGCTGTTAGTCTAGCTGAACCCCTTCATAAGCTGTTCAAGCAAACACTCCGGACCAGCATCCTCCCTAGCGCACGGAAATTGGCGACGGTCACACCCATATTTAAAGTGGGTGACTGGCACACTCCGACTAGCTATCGGCCAATCAGCCTTACTAGCATCCCATGCAAAATAACGGAGCGCCTACTGAAGCGCGCCATACTCAATTATTTCTTATCAAATAATCTTTTCTCTTCCACCCAGCACGGGTTTCCTCCTAGTCGGTCATGCATAACAAACATGCTTATTTTCGTGGATAGTCTGACGGAGACCGGAGACCATGGCCTCATCTCCGACGCTATCCTCTTTGATTTTGCGAAGGCTTTCGGCCGTGTCTCACACGGCCCCCTGGAACACAAACTGGAGGCCCACAGTGTTCAAGGAGATGTTCTTCGCTGGAATGCCTCTTTTCTTGCTAATAGAACTTTTACAGTCAAGACCGGATCAAACCTTTCGTCTCCGTCGTTCATTTCTGTGGGAGTTTCCTAATGGTCAGTTTTAGGTTCTTTGTGATTCCTCATTCACATCAACGATATTCCGAACAATATTTCCAGCAACGTCCTCTTATATGCAGACGACCTAAATATCTGGAATGCCACTGATCCCAATGCACTACAAATTGATCTTGGAGCGATCAAGCGCTGGTCGGACGATTGGAGTCGCCCACTAAAGGGCAATAAATGTACTCGCATGTCACTCGATGGAGATTCTGGCAATGACTTCATGATTCATAGTACATCTAGCACGTTGGATATCATGAGAATTGACCTGAAGATCTTGGCATCTGGTTGTCGTCTGACTTGTCCTTCACCGATCACCATGAGATGGCGGCAAAATAGCGATTTGCCGCTCATATGATGATTAGGCGCACTATCCCCCGCATAGAAGAGGAAGCTTCTCAAACGTTTTACTAGATTTATATAAGACCGCTCCTCGAGTATGCCAATCAGGTCGTGTATACCGGTCTGAAGAGAGACGTATTAGCTGTTGAGCGTGTCCAGCGCGCATATACCAAGATGGTTGCGGGCCTGAGTAATGTTAATTACGAGCCTCTACTTGAAAGTTTTGACCTTTACCCACGTGAATTTTGAAGATTCTGCGGTGGTTTATTACTCACACACTTTTTCGTTAGAGTGGGCCTTGTAGAACAATTCTTCACTGTAGCGAATGATGACGGACGGCGAGGACATAATAGGAAGCTTCTCAATCTTCGTCCTACGACCTTTCTTAGGCAGCAGTTTTTTTCTTACATGGCTATTAACTATTGGAACAGCCTTTCATCTGAGGTCGTCAGCAGCGCTTGCAGGGATAGTGGTAAAGCTTTGCTTGATTCTCATTTACCTAAAATTGTATTCTACGAGTAATCTTAATTTGTTCTTGGTATTCACTGTGATCCCCAAGAGCGGTGCTACACCCTGTATAAATTTGTTGATTCACGAACTGAGAAAATTCGTTCCCATCTTTTGCATTCCCCATTCTTTCCCACTAACCTGGCACATGCTCCCCCTGCCTCACCCACCCCATTTTGTTTTATTGAACTAATGTGTCAATAAATGTCCGCGGCGCGAGTGGCCACCCTTGTCCTGGTCTGCTGTCGTGTCGGTTCACCTTTGACCTTGTTGGTCCCGTTGAGAAGCTATTGATTCTGTTGGACGAGACTATCGTCGCGAACGATTGAGGTTTGCCTTTGTAACTATTGAGACGTTTCGTTAATAGTACCGTAGAAATTGTTGGATTCAATCTTGTTCTTTTGAAGATCCGTTTGTTGGGCTAAGCGTAACTCAACGATCGGACGTGAATCGCTACTCTTTGTTTTCAATGATCGCCTTTCAATGATGAGCAGATGGCCGCTGACACTGAGCATGGAAAGCCGACTGGATCCGGGAACCTTGAGCCAATGCCTCGAACCCGTGTATCAATCTCTGAACCGCTGAATCGTTACGAGGTCCCCTGCGATTGCTACGGAAACTGAGAAATTACTCTTAGAAAACATTAAACGATGTCTCAACTCGGTGCCTCCACTTGCCCTAAAATAACTTGCGTTTAGCGGCAGCGCCACAACCTCCTCGGGAAGGATGCAACTGCTTCACGCCGTTGCTGCAACATAATTGTCAGACTATACCCGATATGTCTGAAGACACACTGCGGACGATGTTAATCAATAAAAGTTTCATGTCTGCCCTAAAACTAGAACATGGGAACTTTCATAGCACAATCGCATTCCGAGCTTCAGCCCGATCCCAGACAGTCTCTTATCACTGCTCTAAAAAATTATGTTGAGTGCCTCTGAAGAAGCTGCCTCCAAACCAGAGCGTTTTGCCACGGACTCCGTCGAATCTCAGAAGGCATAACTCACCGTCCCGATTGTTTTATTACCGGAGTTATGAGCTGATCAGCAAGCACGGGCTGCTTGCTCAGTGGTCTCCATAATATACCTACAATCTCGGAAAACGTAACTCAGCCGGCTCAATTAGAGTCGGCGGTATCCCCACCAATGTGCCCAGCGCTCTCTAAGAAATTCAGCTCTTTCCCGATTCCAGCAACCTAGACTCATTCGGAGTAAATTCTGCCAAACGTTCACATGTCAACGCCCAAAGTCTGACGAGTAAACCAAGTGAACTCTGTCTTTTGCTCTGCTACCGATTTCTTTATTGCCAGAATTACTGAAACTGGGCTTCCACTGGATCGCCTTTACCCCGAGCTTGATATAACAAGCATGCGGATATGTCAGAATAGTAGAAGAGATGAGAGAGAAGGTAGTGTTATCCTCCGTATCTCCGAATCCTCCCAGGCTACCGGCTGTCTCACCCAGTGTTCACTGCAATTCCATAACCCGCCTGCTGCCTCTCTGGATTGTCCAACCCTGACAGATAATCAGCTGGCATAATTTGCCTGTGCCCATTCCCCTGCTCTCAATGTGACGAGGAAACTTTATACAGACTCCACTGTATCCTCTTTACAGGATATTCACATATCTTAATACTGGGTGACTTTAAGCTACCACACACTGAATATCAGTCCTACTCTATCAAAGCCCCGTCACTACAATGCCTCCAACATTTCTAGCCATAGCTAGCGCTGCTGGTCTTGTCGAACATATCACTGACTACATAGTCTGTCGCAAAGACCGTGCTTCTGCCCACCTATATTGTCTTAAATGATGGAGTGTGAACGGTAGGCATATTAATAGTGAACGCCCCGCTCGGTTTGAGCGATCATCTCGTGATAACTTTTGACTTCGTCAGAATTGCTGAACTTACCAACGAGGCAAACGCTCCCGAAAAGAAATCCCGAAGAATTAGAGTGGATGCGCCTAACGTATAACTTTTTGACGCCTCATAGGATCAATTCAGCTCAACAACGTCTGTGGACGGATTGTGTGACCACTTTAACAATAACACTCACAAGGCCAAAAGTTATTCAACATCACCCTGCTGAACTGCACGCCGAAAACCGCAACAGCGTTTGTGGTCCGTTTGTGTCCCAAACCACATAAAATTCAACGTTTATGAAAGACTGAAGTACGTTGTGTACCGCACAAATTCCGATGAAAGCATTTTCACAACGCAAAACCGGCAACAAAGGCCAGTATGACGTTTTTATCAAAAAAGCGGAATATTTTTTAGCAAGGGTACAAATGTGAGCTAGTTTTGCATATGGTCGATTCTTCTCATTTCAACACAACTATTAAATTAGATCAATCCTGTATACTTGTCTTAAAATATATACTTGAATATTTCAAGAATAGGTTGAAAAATGTCTTTCCACATCCATATGACTGATTCCAACAAGTATAAATCTTGGGACACCATTGTAGCAGACAAGGCGCACGTTCTGGATTCGTGTAACCGTTACATTCGTGAACCCACTGAGTGCAAATTAGAGACACCGGGAACGACGTCCTTTCGAAGTAAGGTTCCCGATTATAGTCTTCTAAATGAGGCCAACTGAAGCATAAGTGAGCTAAGGACCCAGTAAGAAATGCGCATGACTTACACAACCGAAAACCAAAATAGTACCAGCAGCAAGGCAACGTGCTGCGTTACACCATATGGAAGGACTACACAATTGCCAGAAACTTGCATGATATCCTCTCCTCAAGGTATTTTGCTATGGAGCAGTTGCATGGGACGTGCAATCTCACAGCGGGTTCGGTCTCGGCTTTGCTGCGAGAGTGTTGCCTGCCTGCTGTGATCGTTCGCATTGATGCACGACAGACAGCCGCAGGGATGGTTCATTCCGGCTCACAGTGCTTAAGGATAATCAACGGTTCATGTCCGGCTTCTTGCACCAAACAGCTCTTACGATCCCACCGTGCTGCGATAAACAGGAAAGAATAAATCCCTCTCGAAAGTGCATCGAAATCTTAGGCAGTATATGGGAAAAGCTGTATCAGTCAAAAAATGGCGAGGGTATTCTTGCTAGCTCGTCCATCAGAACTGTGCAAGTGATTTCCTGAAGATATGTATGCAACAGAGTGCCTGATGCTAAAACGTTTAAGGGAAGTGTTAATGGCATCACCGTCAATAATCGTGGTGTGCTAAAGTTCGCAGGCAGAATGAATGCAAATACTAGCATAATTATTATCTTCTTCAGGCTCCTGCGTGACAGGACACAAACCTCCTGGTTACTAGTACGGAAGGACTTCTGGGTAAAAATAACCGTCCAAATAATGAGGTCCTACACAAATTTTCTCCGGCAGGTAATAGTGTGGATCTGAGAGGTACGACAAATACCTGGGGAGAGAAAAAGTAGGAGCTGCCGTAACGTCTGGTAGGTCACAGGTCACTCCATTAACACCCCTGATCCGGAAGTGCAGTCAACCTACGTGCTTCAAGCTAGTGCTTAAAGTGGGTAACTATGGTGGCCAAAACCACATCGGAAAGCAAGGTGTTCCAACGGTTTACAAAACTACATAAGAAAAAACGGCCGACAGGCGAATCCTGACTCTTTCCTTCACAACCTCTAGTTGATGTCTTCAGAATGATGAGTTTCCGCCGCAAGTAAACAGCCGGTCTTTTTCCCTGGACAGTTAACTTAAGGTACTGAAGTTTTCCGTTGGTTGTCTTCCTTTCCACCCAATTCTCATGCAGCTCAGCGTGCCAGTTAGAGGATCGCGGCCCAAGTCATTCACATTCAGTCAGTTTATCTATTCCGATATTTAGCAGGCTTCTTTTCATCTCAGAAGCACTCGCTGGGAACAGAATGTCAACATCCCATCGGGGATTGCGGCAAGTGCCACTGGTGTTGCCCCAGGTAAGTGGATCTCTGATAACACTCTAGTGCTGGTTCCGGAAGTGCATGTATCAATTTCAAATGAAAGGCCGTTTCGGCGTTTGATACTTCCGCAGGAGAAGCACTTCCGAGGTGTGGTCCTGGGGAGCATTGTGTTATTATCTTGTTCTGTGTGTGTACATCCATTACAATGCCAGAACTCTCACTTTGTATCTGATCGGCTACCAACCCTCGCGTGATACATCGCGACTGTGATTGATCCAATTCTAACTCGTTCACTGATTTAATATCCTTTGAGCACGTTCGCTGGGCAGATTGCACACATACTAGATTACGCTTAATAACCCTGTCTTGGGTTCTGATTTACGATACAACACACAGCGTCGCTCTCATTGTTCACTTATGTGAACGCACTTGCATCATTCTGGGTGTATCCAGCAGTATTTCCAACACCAGGTTCATTGATTACGTGGAAAATGACAGTTACGGATTACTTGGATTTGCTTAATGTGATGAATCCATCACTGGACTTGACAGAGTCAACCAAACTAAAACTTCTCCGCAACCATCTGGGAAGTGAAGGGGGAGAGAGTTCGACATCCATTCTTTGAGTCATAAAACCACTTTGGATGAGGTTTTGAATACTACTGGCAGAATACTCGGGGCTCTTAATAACGTACACGCCTGCAGGTTTACTTTTCCCCAGATCAGTCAACAAGCTGAAGAACTACTGGAAGGATTCATTTCTTTACTTATAAGTAACAGCCGACCATGTGAGTACTCTGGAACAGACACTAAGAAACTTGTAGAATGCTTGCTGACACAGCAGCTTATTTTGGGGTACTAAATGAAAAAATTCGTGAATCTTTATTTGGCTAACGACACATCCAGATTATCTTGTGAAATGGCCCGTTTTAAAGAGCAAGTTCGACCAAAATGTGAATTGTTCCCTAAGTCGTCACAGTCAGCTTCGGTTATCATGAGAAAAATTTCTACACATTTTTTGGGACTATCTACATGCGGTAACGACCAAATTCTTCGCCAAACCTCTTCATCCTCCAACCGCCCTTCATTGGCACGACCTTGAGTATTAGGCCAGTGATCACTTTGTGGAGTCCCAGTTGATGTAACAAATCAATTATTTTATCGAATTGTGCAGACTCCGCGTACTACCGTCTCAGAACTATGTAACACGAAGTTTTCTCCCTAAACTTGAATTTCCCGTTCACATAATGTCTGTTTGTCTGTTTTGTTGCTACATTCACATAGTTGCCTCGTTGTACAATTGTCAACTTTGGTGTTCAAATGTGTACATGCTTAAAACTCTGTACGTTGATCATGCTCTCCCGAGCGTGTTTCTCACAAATGCGTCGAGAAATATACGATTATAATTAGTAGTATTATTATAAAAATTTGAAGCCTTCAGCTGCCTACTAACACTTTTGGCAAATGTTTCCGATGTGGGTCAACAGCACACCGAGCGAATAATCTGGAATGCTCAACAAGAACTGCGAACCTTCCGAATTGTTCTGAGACCGATCGTTTCGCGAAAGTCTGCCGTCCGCGGTCGGTACATACACTAGAGAAAGGTGCCGATGCTGTTCCAGAAGAACTTCCCACCAGAGAAAAAATTATGCTCTACATTCTGACGAGTATATTGTTGGTTCCACGCTTCTTAAGGAACCACGATCACCACGTCTAGATGTTCCAACAATTTATTTTCTACCTATGGTCTTGTGGCTGCCTTTTAAAAATGGAACTAGATTCTGCATCTCCAATAACTACAATCCCCTATTCATTCAATGGGCGTCATTTCAAACATCTACCTATACACCCAACGGTTTTGTAAATTTGACAACCACTCCGATGCACTCATAGAAATGAAGGGGCTTATATTACTCCAAATGTGTTGAATTTTTTCCACATGCTTCTGCGGCCGTGTATATATGCAATACTGGGAGAAACCCATTATTAGGTCATAACCCAATGGTGGTTCTGAACTTGGTACCTTAAGTCGAACGTAAGACAATAGCTTCTGTTGACGTGCAATTATTGCACCACAAATACCCATTATGGTTTGCTGACTCACTTGGTCGTACAATCAACGTGGCCCACTGAATTTGCTTAAAGGCGGATGCAAAACCATCCTCCGTATCACAGCTGCGACCGATACCCCTCACAAAGCAGGAAGCAGCTTCTGCCTGTAATCATCTGATGCCCAAAAATGACATAATTGGCCAACCACATGCACGGCTTCAATACATCCATTAGTTGTGGTTTTCAAAGAAGACGGCAGTGTTCGATTGTTCACAGATCTTTGAGGACGATTTGTGGTTGAAAAATTCATTTTGCCTAATCAAGATGAACCGTTGATTAGACTTACCAGAGAAGAACGTTTCCTAAAATTGGACCTCAGTAGCGCTTTCTTTCACATGCCACTTGGGGACGATCCCCGGCTTTCAGTGCTTTCTCTCACCACAGGTCGATTACAGTACAAAGTTCCACCAATGGGTTTAAGTTCGGCTCCACCAGCTTGGCAAATATTCATGGCTCGGTCTTTATCTTCATGCCAGAATTTTTGTGCACGTTGACGATATATGCGTTTCCGAAAAGTCTGAAGAATAGCATACCTCCAATCTTCACTCTCTGTTAGACCGTTTACATCAATTGGGCTATCGTTTGAACATAAACAAGTGTGTATTCTGTGTTACCATGATACGATTCCCCGTCCACATTATATCTGATAGAGGAGTTCGTCTTAATGCGGAAAATACGGACGCTATTGCAAAAGCTCCATAACCGAAAAATTTACTTCAACTCAAATGTTACCTCGGACTCTGTTCATACTACCTGGGCCAGCTTCTGAATTTTTCCACCGTGGTCGAGCCACTGCAGTTACTTACGAGGTCTAATATTTTCTTCCAGTGATCCGACACACAGAGAGAAGCCTATTCACGCGTGTAGCAGGCAATTCATTTCGTTTCCGTTGTCAATATCTTCAACGAATCCTGTAGTACGTTTGTTTCAACAGAAGCCTCCGATGTTGGACTAGCAGCCGTTCTTCATCAAGTGCAACATGAACAGGAAAAGATTATCGCATACGTATCACAGACATCTTCTGGTAAGGAGCGCAAATATTTAGCCTGCGAAAAAGAATCTTCGGCCCGTATAGGGGCTTGTGAGAAGTGGCACACGTACATTTTCGGTAAACACATCACTCTGGAAACCGATCATGCAGCATTGACGACACGTCAAGGAACTAAAGGCCATAGACCTTTGCGGATCAGTCGGTGGTGCGTCAGCCTACTGAATTACGATTTCGGAGTTAAATACAGAAGTGGCTCAGAAAATCAGGCAGCTGATGCACTTTCCGCCTAATTTCACCCATACGAACCGAGACAGACGATATGAACGGATTCGAAATGGTGGCTGCCATTGATGATCTGGAAACTCATGCGGTAACCAGAGAGCGACTGCGACAGCATGCGCAAATGGACGATAAACTCCAACAACTAAAACGGTACACTTCTACCGGGTGACTTGGTGCCAAAATAATCACAGACAGGTTAAAATGTTGTTGCTCATTGCAACTGGTATCAGCTAGCGGAGGGAAAATTTGCTACGGATTTCCTGCACCGAAAGGGTATCAAGATTCGGTCTCCATACAGCCTTCGAAATTAAGGCGCATGAAGTTCAAAAGTCCGCTGGTAGCACTCGTATGAGGTCATCATCCAGCATATGGGTTGGTATAGAACGGTCTGCTGACCCGCGATTGTCTGGAGAGTATCCTGCGGGATGTGTGTGAAAAATGGAATTTGCACGTCCTCTTGTTCGTTCCTCTACTAATTCCTTAGTTGATGCGGACTGCAATGAACGATCGATCAGTATGGTGGAAATTAACAGGTACGGTACTTCGGTTTACATCGATAGAATCCAAGGAGTTAATTAGCCGTCAGCTAAAAAGGTTCAAACTGTCAGGCTGCGTGGGGTTTTGTAACCGAATTTTTTCACCGTTTTGAGGAGATACACGTGCCTACTCAGAGAACTGAAGGCAAGGAAAGCGGTACTGATGGAATAGTGTTATATTGCAACCATCATTGTCATAACATGAATTATATTTGCAGCTCGGTTGCACTTCGGTTGTTTGTTTGCAAGATGTAGGCACCTTAATGTTGAATGTTTGAATAGTGACGTAGTCATTTTTAGTAGTTAGGTCCCTTCACGTCTCCTTCTTTTTCCTTCTATCTTTCTATGTAGGGTTTGCTTTTTCTTCATGGTTGTTTGGCAGTTAAGCATTGGTGTCAAACGCTGATGTATTGCTGTCTATGATGATGATGATGATTCGTTTATGACAAACGGCAGTGAGAAAGTTAATGCAGGCCCACAGACAGAGGTTGGAGTGCTGATCAGTCCTAAAGCAACTTAGGGTAACTGGGAGCACAGAAGTTATCTGGCTTGCCAAAGGAGTCGGCGGTGCTAGAATCGAAACCAGATTTACTTTAATGTGAACCATTTAACGGTTAATCATGCACGTCGCCACTTCTGGTATGCTTCCACTAACACCTCTAAAGTAAGCAGATTATCCGGAGAAGATACTTGCGAGAAGCCGCTCGAAAGGCTGCACTCCGGAATAACCTCCCTGTTAAAATTACTGGAGGCCTCAGTGTTCAAACTAGCATGAAATTACTCACATTCTCACGACTTTTTATCGGTGTGCAACATGGCTTCTGCACGAATTATCTACTAACAACTACTGACCAGTGGACTAAATCGGCCTATTAAAATACTGAAGTTTATTTGGCTTACCTAAGCCTCGTTGAAGCTGTCGATGGAAACGCTCGACCATTCGATTTGCTGCCGGGTGGTAAGCCGTAGTTCGGCTGTGCTTGCTCCCTAGGGTATTTGAGAGGGCTGCAAAATGTCCTTCTAAGTGTGGTCCACGATCTGTAGTCACCACTGCTGGACAAGCATATAGTGCCACACAACGCTTCAGAAGGGCGCTGACCACTGTTTCTGATGAGCAGTTGGGTAGCGGCATGGCTGCAGGCCCTCTTGTGAAGCGGTCAACACACGTCAAAAGATAAGTAGAGCCGTTTGAAGGTGGTAAAGGGTCTACCAGATCAACGTGCACGTGGTGAAAACGTGCGTCTTACAAAGGGAAGGTACCGTGGGGCTCCTTGTGTGACGGTGGACTTTGAAGCGTTGACATTCGGGGAAAGAACGGCTCTATTTACGGACGTCATGGTTTAACTTGGGCCATACGAATCGTTCAGTAACAAGTTTGACTGAAGCGCGTAGACCAGGATGGAACAAATTGTGCAATGTCTCAAACACTGAGCGGCGAAAAGATGCAGGCACTACAGAGCGAGGCGTGCCTTGTGGAGTGTCGCAGAGGATTGTTCCCTCTGAAGATGTCAAAGGCACTGGTTGAATTGTTAGAGAGCTCTTTTAACGAAGATGCTCGATCTCAGGGTCATTGGTTTGTGCGGCAGCCATGGCTGCCAAATCGATACTGTGGTCAGCAGCTGCGTTGAGGTTATGGACGCGTGAAAGAGCGTCTGCGAGAGTGTTTTCAGCACCTGGGACATGTCGTATATCCGTCGTGAACTGAGAGATATAGAGATATGTGCCTAACTTCCCTTGGGGAATGCCTGTCAGACGACGTGTTTAAGGAGTAGGCTGACGGTTTATAGTCGGTGTAAGCCGTAAAGATCCTGAATGGCGGAAATGGCGGATGTCTAAATGGATAGCTAATTCTCTACGGAAAATGTCATGAAGAGGTTCCGCGGGTTGGAAACTTTTGGAGATGAAAGCTAGTGGTTGCCGCCGTTTTTCAACGAGCTGTTGTAAAACAGCAACGGCTTTGTCTGAAGCGTCCGTCAAAATTGACGGTGGTGCGTTCGGATCAGGATGGGCAAGGAGAGGTAATTCGGCTGTCGCACCCTTGAGCATAACGAACGCCGTGTGTGCAGCCTCGGTGAACTGAAATTTGCGTTCAACTCCACGGAGAAGATCGGTCATTGGCTGCATTATGTGTGCACGATGAGGTATGAAGCGTCTGTAGTAGTTGGCCAGACCACTAAAACGACGAAACTGCTTGAAGGAATTTGACTCATGGTATTCAAGAATAGCTTCAAATTTATCCGTGAGTACGGCGATTCCCTTTTTTGAGACCTCATGGCCCAGAAATTCTATCGTGGCCTTACCTAGCTCGCATTTAATGGGATTAACTGTGACACTGTGTTGGGTCAGACGTTCCAGTAAGGTGCGGAAATAAGTGACGTGTTCTTCCTGTGAAAAACTGGCTACTGAAATATCATCTAGAAAAGAGTAGACAAGATCCAAACCACGTGTCACTTCATGTATGAAGCGTTGGAAAGTTTGAGCTGCGTTGCCCAAACCAAATGGCGTTCGACGGAATTCGAAAGGGCCAAAGGAGGTTATAACTGCGGTTTTGGGTATGTCTTCTTTGGTTACCGGGATCTGGCGATATGCATGTACCAAATCTAATAATAATAACAATGGTATGTTTCTCGACGCATTTGTGAGAAACACGCTAAGGACAGCGTGATCAACGTACAGATTTTTAAGCATATACATATTTGAACATCATATCTGATAATTTTACAATGAGTCAACTATTTGAATAGAGCAACAAAACAGACATTATATGAAGGGGAAAACCATGTTTAGGCAGAAGTCTTTGAGCTACATCGTTCTGAGACGGTAGTGCTTGGGATCTACACAATTCGGTAAAAATGACTGATTTGTTACACCAATTGGGCTCTATGTGAGCAAGTCGTTAAATCCTGCATGCGTTGGATTGGATACTTGTCAGGGACGGTTGCTTTGTTTAGCCCGCGGTAATCACCGCATGGGCGCCAGTCACCTGACTTCTTAGAGATCATGTGCAACGGTGAGGCTCATGAACTCTCAGAAGGGCGTATTATTCTAAGTTCAAGCATGTGCTCGAACTCTACCCTGGCGAGTATGAGGTTGCCGGAAGCCAACCGGCGAGGTCGTGCAAAAACGGGGGCTCCTTAGTACGGATATGGTGTGTGACACTTGAGGTCACAGGTGGGGGTATTGTTCGATGTGCGAACGAGCTGTGGGAACTCAGTGAAGAGGTCCACAAATTGTCTGGGGACGGCGGGTTGGGCATATATGGGTGTTATAGCCGCAGCTGCCGCATGCGTGCCGGGTATGCTTAGTTTGGCGCTAGAATCGATTAACAGATGGCGTCTCGTATCAACCATAAGGTCAAAATTCCGGAGGAAGTCGATGCCGATTATAGCGAAAGGTACCGCGACAACTGGGAACACCTAGCGGAATGTCCGCCTGAGGCCCAGATTAAGGGTTAAGGAACGCTGCCGTTGAGTAGGTGTAAAATTGCCGTTTGCCGCACGGAGCTGTGAGCTGCAAGGGTGTGACAGCTCGTATTTTTTAGACGGAAATACACTAACCTGCGCCCAGGTATCAACCAGGAACGTGTTTCTCGCATCTACATCCTTCACATATATGAGGCGACAAGGTGAGACGCCGACGAAGTTAGTCGCCAGATAAGTGCACGGTTTAACACATCTGGTGGATCGTGTGCCGAAACTTTGGTGACACCAAAAGTAACCGTCGTTTGGCTGCGACGTTGTGCGTCTGTGCGATCTGCTAGGGAGGGGGCTTGCCAAACAACTCAAAGGAATTCTGCTAAAATCGCGGCGCAAAGCTGCGACTTCGGCTCACAGTGCTTCTATGTTCGGAGCTGATGTAGACGGCCCGCCCTCATCATGTGACGGCACAATTCTCACCGGACCTGGCGCTTGAGTTGGGGGTGCTAACCTGGTTGAGGAGCGGTTGAAAACGTTCTACTACCTGGCCGGCTATCTCCGCTGCCTCCGCTAAAAGCTCTGATTTTGCGATAGATGCGATCTCCCGCGCCGTCTCCGTTAGTCTCTGTATCCATAGTTCGCGCACGAAAGACTCGTACATGTTCGACTTGCCTAGTAGTTGTCGCATCTTCGGAAGTAGGGTCGTGGGGGGCGCTTGTCGCCAAGCTTTAGCTTGCTAAATAGCTGCTGCAAGCGAGTCCTTTCCGATGAGGTCAGTCGCTTTATTAGTGCTTCCTTAAGAGTTCCGTAGCTATTCTCTGTGGGCTGGCTCAATAACATCGCGGAGCTGTGTCGTGACTTCTTTCGGCAAACGAGCCACTAACTCGCTGAATTTAGTCCGGTGAGAAGAGACCCGGTTTTTTTTGTAGAATTCTGCCTCTAGATACACGAACCATCGGATAGGATCCATCTCCAAAATCGGTGGGACTACCAGTGATATGGTTACTGAGGGGTACTCGAGCAGCTTAGAATCTTTAGCTGTCATGGGTATTACAAGTAACGGTTACACAGTGATATATAATTAAAACGGTGATATAAAATAATATTACCTAAATGTATAACGAACAAGGGAGAAATTTCTTTAGGTACAATGCGAAATGACGTTACGGAACGAACTCACCAAAAAACGGCAAAGTGCAAAGACGCTCTAAAATTATTTTCGGGCTCACCAGTTGTTGGAAGTGATCCAACTCAATATAACTCAGTCAGAATTCACTATAGGCAACCAATCAACAACGAAATGCCAAAACTCGGTGCGCTGACCCCGCGGGTGTTATTACCGACCATGGAAAATAGAGTGTGCATAGAGATACGTCAAGCTAGCGAGGCACGGAGCGAGTTGTGTTTCCAGCCCCAGGCCGGATGTTGCAAACTGGGTAGTTTGACTGAAACAAAAGCAGGTGCAAAACCAAAATGATCGAAAATTTACAGATGATTGCGACTATCAAAATATTATCTACTATCGTCGCTATACGTCGAAAGATCAACGCGAAACATTTATCGCAGTGGGATATGCTTGAACGCGTTTTATATGATCACAATATGCTGGTCGGATGTAATATGACATCTGGAACGTGCTTCATCTCAGAGGCGTTACACAGACCGATTTCTTAACACACGATGTACGTACGGCACCCTATGCGTGCAGTCAGATTTGTGATACATTTCCGTATTCGTTCGTATCGCGCAATTCAACAGCGGTAATTACCTGGGAATGAAATATTTGTAGTGGACAAGTGGGAATGTGCTCGACCCTCGTCCACTAACATTGTGAAACACCTTTCCTGAAGAGCAGTTGAAACGTAGTCCCATCAGACATCGAACTAAAAGAACGCGTCAGGGTTTGGAAACAAACCGTATATTTCCAGCAATGTTAGGAAATATGATAAGCAGTTAGCTCTTGCCCAATCTGGGACGAACGACAGCAACCAAGGGAGGAAAGAAGAGAAGAGCGAGGTGGGCCACGGCCCACTCGGCGACACCCAAAAGCGCGCCAGGAAAGAAAGTGTGTGGAAACTTCGCGTGCGTTACACAACGCCCGAAAAGTTCCAGGTCAAACGATATTGAATAATGGAAGGGTAGATGGGTCGTTAGGAGAGGAGAAAACATTCGCTGCGTGCAATTAGTTGCACTGCTGAAGAAAGTGGCATTGAGTTCATATCAGGCCTTCTATAGCAGGCGTATACAGAATCATGCGTACAGAACAGACAAGCAATAAAACATGGTTGCAGCCGGGATCCTTAGAGAAGCCACACGATCGCTGGTCACTAAACAGGACACTTGCAGCAAGCCCCCCCACCATCTGTTGAATAGTAGCAGTAATAGAAGTTGTTCCGTTGTATAATCAAACAAAGTAAGGTTGAACCTAATTTCTCTGTTGGCGAACTCCTCACTCGTGCGACCGACGATACCGGTGTCACTCAGTCTACTTCAGGTCTTATACAAGACCTCGCCACTCCAAAACCTTTGTAATTTGCAGTCAGTTTGAGACAACACATCCGATGAACCTTTTACCAACCGTTTCAGCTGTATTTTGAAAAAATGCACATACACTGCGAGTTTTACGGTTATGTACTCGCAGATTCACAGCTAGCGAGGTCATTAACACAAGCAACCATTGCAATGCCAACACTGTGTGCACCACCAACAGTCGGTTCTGGCATTACTTTCCAAATTTAAACAACTTGGAGGCGCTATGTCTGGCAACTACAACCATTAGCCACGATTGCACCAAGTGAAAATATATTACTCTTTGATTGGTGGTTGCCACGTGGAACCGCATAACACTGTCAGACGTAGCTGGGGAAGAAAAGAACTTTTCATTTCATCCACCAGAACCGGGGGCTATACGGAAATGTGTTGCAAATAGACCTTGTTTCTGGGTTCGGTTTTACAAAATGTTCATTGGCTGAAGGGAGGGAGACAAGCACACACCCCACCAAGTCCCGACTACTCCCCCTACCTTGTACTGTTAGCGAGAGGTCACCTGTTCAGGAGAAACAATTCATGCTTCACGAGCACGCAATAAAAAGAAAGATAGATTAACACTTCAGTCAGCTATGCTGTATCTTAATTTCAGACCGGTTGTATTTGCCATGTTAATCATCGATTTGCACGGATGTCCAGACTGTTAGATGATCGAGTGGGGTGATCAGGTCACTTGCAAATCCACGAAAATCCAATCAACGAATGTTCTTGTTCGTAAGAGACGCCTCACAAGGCTTGTCTTTTAACCGACGAACGGCCTTAGGGGCAAGCTGTCGAACATTCTATCTGAACAACTTGTCCTTCAGACAAAGACGGTGCCAAACAGCGAATCCACTTTGAGATGAGGCTGCACGAATTGATCATATAAAGATACTTGAAACGGAAGTGATCACTCTTCTTGAAAGGTCACTTGAAAGGCCTCGAAACAGTCACCACTTTCTACATTTGCGCACATGTTGGAGGAGCTCGACTGAGGGAGAGAGCCTGCATTTGTAGTGGGAGAATGAGCTGGGCGGATGTTTGCACATGAATTAATGCTTAGAGTCAGCGGCTCCACCCACCGATAGAAAATAACGGCTGCCTTTAGTGGGGATAGTCGAGGTGTTCCGAACGTAGATCAAATGCAACAGAGTTAATGAATAGTCTGACTATGAAATTATATAACGGACGAGAAATAACTGGTGTTGTAAGAAGGACCACCATGTGCACGGAATGGAATTCGTTCAAAAAGGTGTCCTGTCCACTTGTAGGATGAGAGGGTCATCGAGATACCTACAACACTAGTGTTGATAGTTCGCCTGATTTTCAACTCGTCAGCAAACAGCAATAACGGGGAGGTGGTTGAAAGAGGATGGCCATTGATGAATATCAAAAATAATAGCAAGCCAAGCGTTGAACGTTGGGGTACTTCACTGCGGGCAGGTCTGCAGGTAGAGAACGTACCGTTATTGCATACCCTGAACAGACGGCTAGCACGATACGGCTCAAGCCGCTGAAGAATATTGTCCCGCACCCCATAATGGGAGAGCTTGTAGAATTAAACAGCATGCCGACCGTTTGAAAGACGATCCTCCTATATCCACTACCCTCGAGGGGATTTGGCAACAGCCCAAGGAACAGACGACAACAGTTATCGGAACAATCAGCGTCGAGCGCCTGAAACGTCCGGGCTAGTTCGACGACAACAACGCAGCTATCTTCAGCCTGGTACGAGAGAAGAATGCAGCGTCTGTCGATTCCGAAATGGACCCGGACAATAAAAAACAGAGAGCGACATTCCGGAGTGTTCGCTGTCAACTGGTCGGACGTGCTCGCAGAATCCACGGAGACTGAGGGAGGGAACAAGGTGAGTGGATACTGGACTACGCCGATCGTTGGTAACAAAAGCAGTTCTACGATTCGCTTAAGGCGATTTTCGGTCCACCCGTCCAGCCCACTAAAGCACTGATTGACGTGGGCACCGGCTGTTCGTGCACCCAGCCAGAGGACATGAAAGTCTGGCACAAGCACTTTGGTCGCCTACTAAACCGTCCTGCTAACACCGACTGAATGACCGTGAACGGCGTACTGCAGCAAGCCGTCAAATCCTCACCTGTTGTCGCCCCGAATTTGCCAGGAATACAGAGAAAGATTAGATAACTGCACAGTGAAAAGGCAGTAGGCGAGGATAGGTTGCCAGGTGAAATACTGAAGAATGACGGACCGGAGTTGAAGTGCGCTTTGCTCCAGCTGGTTCACTCCATCCGGGAGCGGGAAGGAGTGTCACAGGAGTTCAAGGGTGCTCTTACAGTACCTTTGTTTTGAAGTGAGGGTAGCAAGTGTTGACCCAACAACCATCGAGGCATCAGTCTGCTGAGTTGCACTCAAAGGGTGCTTTCAGCGGTCCTCCTGAACCGACTTTGCGGGCGTTTAAGAGGCCAGTGTTCGTGGGGAGCTGTGTGGATTTTTTGGCGAGTCCCAGTACGATCGGTTGGATGTTTGTTGCTCGAAGGGATCGAAAGTGCCGCCAGCGCAATCAGCCACTGTATGTAGCGTAAGCTTTTCGGTTTGATTAGAATGTTGCACGTGGGCGTGAAAGCGAATCGACAATCCTGTGAACCAACCTGTGATAACTCAGACATTGTCACTGGCTTGAAACAGGGTTTTGTCCTAGCCTCAACCCTACTCAGTCTGTGTTTGACTATCATGCTAACAGTTTCTCATGAGGACTCGCAGGGGATGGCGTTGAGGTCGAGTAGCGCACAGATGAACGCCTGCTGAATACTCCACGTTTCAGCATCCCTACTCGTTTACATACCTCTACGATGCTCATGCTTCTGTGCGCAGATGGCATCGCGCTGTTTGCACACACGGGAGGCGAACTAAAGCGATTGGCCAAGGTTTTCGCGACCGCCGCATCCAAGTTCAGATTGGATGTCAACACAGGCGAGGTATTTTCTTTTTTTTTTCAGCCTTCTCCGGGGCGGAGATGCTGTTTCTGCGCGTCATCCTGAAGTTCACATTAATGGAGAAATTGTCGACAGCTGCACCAAATTTTAATACTTGGTTAGCAATTTGCCGACGGATCTGTCCATGGACCGCCAGTTACGAGCTCGTGTGGCGAAGGCTAGTGTTGCTCACGGATGGCTTGACACACGTGTCTGGAAGAACCGCAGCCTGGAGATGGCCACTAAGATCAAAGATGTTGTATGTAACGATGTAAGGCAGTGAAACGTGGACAATTTATCGGTGGGACCTGCATTACCCCAGCCGTTTTTTACCGTAGTCTAGAATGCACCTAAGGTATTCGATGGTCGGTCGTTGTTCGGAACTCTGAGGTACTGCAATGAGAGCACACTGATGGAACGGAAGCCATGCTGATGCCCAATCACCTCCGTTGGCTAGGTCACGTCGGTTGGATAGACGGCGACGGAATTCCAAAGCAACTGCTCTGCGGGCAGGTAAAACCACGCAAGCTAAATCCAGGTCGTCAAAAACTGAGATGCCATGATGTTATCCAGGTGAGTATTTCGCATTGTAACATTGATTTTAGATCTTGGAGGGACTTAGCATTGAACCGGACGGTCTGAAAAGTACGACCCGGACGGGCTTCTGGAAGTTCGATGAATAGCAGCTGCGCGCCCGTAAAATGAAGCGCATGGTATACAAATGAACTATCGGTGCCATGGGTTGTGGTGACGTGACTATAGCGTTACGATATGTGCGACTGTGTCTGGGATTAGTAGGTCATCACCGTACTCATAAAACACCATCGGCCAGCAGACAGCAAGTAGGGTAGGCTCAAGTAGGTTACATCCGTTGTATCCATCTTTCTTGTTCACATCAACCGACGATCACCGTCATTTGGCAACCCACCCACTCCGCTTTTCAGAAATGAGGGCGTCTGGGGCTCCCTACCTTTCCATTTTCAGCATTGTTGGCACACTGTGTGATGAAAGCTTTGTTTGTTTTTTAGTCCGACTTTGGATTCTTTTCCTTCCTATGCCGTCTAGATTGCACCAACATATACTCCTATAGTGGGCAGCCTAATTATATTTCGGATATTTTCTGTCCCACTTCAGATCTTATCGTTGGATTATCTCTCTGTGTATTTTCCGACAGATAAGGGTTTAACTTTCGTCCTGGCCTATCAGTTGGCTGACCGGTATTGGCCGGCTGAACACAAAGGTCTCATACGCACGCCTCCTAGTCTTATTCCTTTGGGTCCCCACTGCATGCGTGGTGTGTGGGTGGACCCACGAGTGGTACAGCGCAAGTCACACGTGATGACGGTCAAGCCCATCTCCTTCGGCTTCAGGTACTACGGCAAGCTGATCCAGACCAGATGCAGCCAGCCAACCATATATTGGAGCGCTTTATATGGAATTGTGAAGATAAACAGAAATCGAAGTTCAAACTACATACAGTGGATGCTCACATACCTGGGTGGCGCTGTCCCGTCAGCCTGCCACATGCTGATGAGATATCAGCGTAGATCGCAAAGGGACGAGTCGCCATTGCCAGCTTGCGTTTGTTGTGACGTCGAAAAGACGCTCGGTTGTCGCCAGACGGAAGGGTATGTAATTCTTGTATACGTTCTGTTTTGCTCAATGGTTCGCAAACGTGACCCGTTCGCAACGTTGATGTTGGCAGACTTACTTTGCTCGACCTTCGTTTTCTCCGCCGATTAGCCTGCATTTAGTGGACTGATCGAGTGATCGTTTGCCTTTGCATATTCCTGAACGCTAATGATGTGCGATTAGTTCGACAAAGAATCTCGTTGCACATCGTGTGATGGTTGCATCACGTTATCCGTATGCCGGCTGAACATTTATCGTACCCGGCATCATATACGGAGACCATCAACAGTTGGATGAAACAACGTAATGGTCAAGCAACAACGTGGTCACAAAATGTAAAGACCTTGAATTTTCCGTTAGGCGAAATGAGTAGTCAGGCAAATCACTGACCAGAAACGCTATTCGAGGTGGCACTGTGCCGCAGTCAATGGCACACCTGCATCTATACCATTTCTACTTCTTCCGCATAGTCTTATTTTCGTTAATTTTCAGCCATTTTAGTAGTTTTGTTCTTCTGAGATATCCTACGTCGGTCTTCAGGTACCTTCTGTTCAGGTTCATATCTATTCAGAGGACCATTCGGAAGACACCGCCGAACTTCTTGATTGCTGGCACGGTGTTCCCAACACACGAAGCTAATGCTTCGGAGACACCGATGGTTGACAACGGATACTGTGATCATCCTCCGTCCGGATGGAGCAGGTTTCACAGCCGTACAGAAGAGTGGCGCTTACAGTGACTTTGTGCACTTGGCCTTTCGCAGAAAGTGAGATCGTGCGGACGCCGTGGGTGGCGTAAGTTGGCAAACGCCATCCGAACCTTTGCTATACGGTCCCGTCAATGGCACGTTAGAATAGCACGTTGCACTTGTGTCATATTTTGTTCCTACACCGTATCTTCCCCTTCCCTATCCAACTGATTCCCTCACATATATCGTTATTCTAATCGACCGTTCCGTTCGTTACATTACAGATCACGTGCTACGTTTTCTGGTTGATTAAAGCCTTCCTATCCGGCGTTGTTTTTTCACTCTCTCGGTTATTCTTATCGGAACTATTCATTACAATTTAACCAGAAAATAATGGATCGCCCCCTACGACCGGATTGATTTGATGCTGGTCCAAACGCTATGGACAGTGGTGACATCTGGGAACATTGGTTATATACTTTTTCCAATTTTCTCGAATTGATTGCCTCTCATATCCCTGACAAGCTGAGAACACATACATTTTGTGTCCCCCACCGTGCACAAATTCATCTCTCACTGTACCGATTATGAATCTGCTATCACCACTCTCCACTCTACATACAACAAAAGTGAAATTTTTGCACGCCATTTTTTAACAACTTGTAAACAAACTCCCAATGAAAATCTTGGCCAGTTTATGCAAAATCTCCGCAATCTTGCTAAAGATTGCAATTTCAAAGCTGTCAGCGGAGAGAAAAATCAAGAGGACGCCATCCGCGATGCGTTCATAAGTGGACTCTTATCCAACTCGATTCGCCAAAGATTGCTCGAACACAAAACCTTAGAGGCGAAAACCGCTTACGACCAAGCGGAAGCTTCAGACCTGGCCCAGCAACAATCGCATTCGTTCGCCCAATCTCAGTCTCCGATTTACAATACAGCTGCTACCGACACCTCACAACATACTGCCGATAAATCCAACAGTCACTGCGAAATTACACTAGCTGCAGCCCGAACTAACTGTTTCTTCTGTGGCTATGACCGACACCCTCGCCACAAATGCCCNGACGCGAAAACCGCTTACGACCAAGTGAAAGCTTTAGACCTCGCCCAGCAACAATCGCATTCGCTCGTGCAATCACAGTCTCCGATTTACAATACAGCTGCTACCGACACCTCACAACATACAGCCGAGAACTCTAACAGTCACTGCGAGATCACACTAGCTGCAGCCCGAACTAACTGTTTCTTCTGTGGCTATGGCCGACACCCTCACCACAAATGCCCG
Source organism: Paragonimus westermani (assembly GCA_008508345.1). Lineage (NCBI taxonomy): Eukaryota > Metazoa > Platyhelminthes > Trematoda > Plagiorchiida > Troglotrematidae > Paragonimus > Paragonimus westermani. The sequence goes on from QNGE01006891.1 coordinate 23,811, forward strand.
GCCAGAGATTCGGTCTGTAAATCATGCGGGAAACGGGGCCACTACCAAAAAGTTTACCGCTCTGCTACACACTCGAAGCACACAGCATCAATTTTTCCGTTCCTAACCTCCTCTGTCATCTCTGCTGCAGCTCCAACTAGCCTTACCAGAGCAATCACTGAAGTGGTAATCAACGGGACAACCTTACAAACACTGGTTGACACAGGGAGCTCAGAAAGCTATGTTTCTGAAGCGGTCATACTCCGAAATCAATGGACCAAACTGCCACCAAGTAACCAAATTATCCTGGCTTCCACATAAATAACCAGTAGCACCAAAGGCCACTGTATTGTTTCATTATTTCATAAAGGTACATTTTACAAAGATGTTAAGTTGTCCATCCTTCCCAATTTGTGCGCCGACGTGTTATTAGGACATGACTTCCTACAGCGACACAGATCTGTGGAAATATCTTTTCAGGGTGTACAGCCCCCATTTTCGCTATGTGGTCTAGCTGCTGCTACTCTTCCAACTCCCTCTCTTTTCACTCAGCTCGATCCCTCTTGCCATCCAATCCGTACTAAGTCGAGACGACACAGTCACCATGGTGAGGTTTTCATTCAAGCCGAGATCGAGAGAATATTAAAAGAAGGCATCATCGAACCTTCGCGATCACCGTGGCGTGCACAGATCTTGATCACTACCAACGATCGCCACAAACGTCGCATGGTAGTCGACTATAGCCAGACTATTAATCGATTCACCCACCTGGACGCTTATCCCCTCCCTCGTATCAATGATATGGTATAAAAAATTTCGGTTCTCTGTTTTCAGTACGCTGGACCTCCAGAGCGCTTATCATCAAATCCCCATAAACAAAAGCGAAAGACAATTTACCGCGTTTGAAGCGTGCAACAGCCTATACCAATTCTGCCGCATACCTTTTGGAGTGACCAATGGTGTTGCATGTTTCGAGGGAGCGATTGACGAGCTCAAGGGAACTTTTGTCTATGTTGACAATATTGCTGTATGCGAGAAAGACGCAGTTGATCACGAAACTAATCTTAGTCGGTTCCTGCAAGTAGCTGATAAATACGGACTGACATTGAATCGGAACAAATGTTTTCGCTGCCAAAGAAATTCATCCGTTAGGTTACGAAATATCCTGAGGATCCGATCGGTTCGAAGCGCTAATCAAGCTGCCTGCACCTGGAAACCTGAAAGCACAGCAAAGAGTGGTTGGGATGTTCTTATACTATTCCCAGTGGTTATCTCACTTTTCAGATAAAATCCAACCGCTGATTAGCAACAAAAGCTTTCCCTTACCCAACGATGTACTTGCTGCCTACGAATCTCTCAAATCCGAACTAGTTCAAGCCTCACTCTTTTCCATCTCTTGTCGTTGAAACGGATGCCTCAGATATAGCCATCTCCACTACACAAAATCAGAGTGGCCGCCCCGTGGTCTTTTTCTCACGCACTCTCTCTGCAACCGAACGAAATCATTCGGCCGTTGAAAAGGAAGCTTAAGCAATTGTTGAAGCCATCCGGAAATGGCGACATTACCTGATTGGAACACACTTCAAGCTGCTAACCGATCAACGTGCTGTTGCCTTTATGTATGACACTAAAATTGCCAGTAAGACCAAAAATGACAAAATTCAACGTTGGCGATCGAACTATCTCAATTCTCTTATGATGTTGTCTATCGCCCTGGTACCGATAACCCTGTGGCCGATACTCTATCTCGAACCTTTTGTGCATCATCTTTTTCTATCGACTATTTTAAAAAGCTCCATGATTCTGTCATCCCGGAATTAATCGTTTGTTTCATTTCGTTCGAACAAAGAATTTGCCATTCTCTCTAGACAACGTCAAATCTGTTCTTCAACGATGTTCTCTCTGTTCCCGACTAAAACCGAAATTCTACACTCCCTCTAACAGTCCTTTGATTAAAGCGACACAGCCCTTTGAGCGTCTTAGTATTGATTTCAAACGACCAATTCCCTCTTCCAATCGCAATCACTATATACTAACTGTATTTGACGAATTTTCCCGCTTCCCACTCGCTTTTCCCTGTCCAGATATGTCTGCATCTACCGTCATTACCCGATTAACTGACCTTTTTTCCATGTTTGGATTGCCTTCGTTGGTTCACTCAGATCGGGGATCTACGTTTATGTCGCAGGAGTTGAGACAATTCCATTATGACCACGGTGTGGCCACCAGCAGAACCACCAGTTACAACCCACAAGGCAACGGCCAAGTTGAAAGACGCAATGGCACACTATGGAAAACTGTTTCTCTCTGCCTGTATTCCAAAGCACTGAACATTGACCAGTGGGAATACGTGCTTCCGGTCGCGTTGCATGCTATCAGGTCGTTGCTGTGTACTGCTAACAACGCTACTCCCCACGAACGCATGTTTCTACATAATCGGAAATCGTCCGCTGGAACTAGTCTGCCTCACTGGCTCGTTATGCCCGGACCAGTACAATATCGGAAGAATGTCCGGACCTCCAAATACGATCCCTTAGTAGAAGAAGTTGAACTGTTGGAGAGTAACCCCGAATACGCACACATTCGTCTTCCAGATGGCCTCGAGGAAACTGTATCCCTTCGCCAACTGGCTCCTTTCAGAAACACACCTGAACTACCACAAACCATTTTGTCAGACCCGATTCCAAACCCCTCTATTGTCGACACACCCTCCGTCATGTCTGACACGATAGAAAGTACTAGCGTACCAGAAACAAGCGTTGAAGATCTTATCTCCCAGCAACAAAGGGTTAGACCTTATTCACTTCGAAATCATGAGGCCTAAACTTGCTTCATAGTTTTGCTATTATCGTTGTTCTAAGATAACTCACTTCATACGTTGGACATTTAACTCCTAGTAATCCACCTTTACGTTAAATCGTTTTATTCACGGTGGGGGAGAATGTCACGTTTTGTTCCTACATCGTATCCTCCTCTTCCCTATCCACATATTGGTATTCTAATATGTACATATATATATATATATATAGTTATTCTAATCGACCCTTCCGTTCGTTACATTACAGACCACACGCCACATTTTCTGGTTGATTAAAGCCTACCTATCCGGCGTTGTCTTTTCACTCTCTCAGTTATTCCTATCGGACTTATCCGTTACAATCCGGCCGTTCGCCAGCGCATACGTAAGAACGCTCGGGATACGTAGTCCGTATGTCAACTGATTCCACTAAACATTTTGCGGCGCCTGTGTCACGTAAGTCTGTATACCAGCTGAGCACTTACCGTACCGTGAATTATACAGAGACCGCCATGAATTAGGTGAAACCACGTGGTGGTCAAAGGAAGTGGTCGCGAAAAATGAAGACCCTGACTGTTCCATTGAGCAAAGTGGGTATATGACTTCTACTTGATTAGGGTTCTCATAATCACTCAAATCGTTGGTTAGAAACGCTACTGGACATAGTAATGTGCTACAGTTAAT
>QNGE01006892.1:11518-23888 GCA_008508345.1 Paragonimus westermani
GTGAAACCGTAACTGAGCTCAGGTGTTCCCGATAAACAGGTACAATTTGGCGACCCTGTCAAAGTTACAAAGTAGCACGTTACAGAATCCCAACAACAAACAGAAGGCCCTAACAGAAGATGGTCTGTGTGTGGCATCGTGAACGCTCTCCTAAGTAGTAGGGGATAGTGTAAGGTGAAACGGAATCTAAGAGGACGCGCGTTAGTCAGCAGTTTGTGTAGTTTCCGAGGAAGAGGCTCCGATTGAGGACAAACTAACTGATGGAACAGTAACTGGTTTAGGTGTTCTCGATAATCAGTTACCGAAGAACTCTTGGTTCCACTTCTTACAGGTATATTACAGTCTGTAACGCCTGACCGAGACTAATTCGCGTGCACGGATTGAACTTGAAGTGGTGATTGTTGCACGGTTGTCTCGTTCATTTCGTTCACTTCTAAGACCGTTACGTCAACGCTGTTCGCGAGGACTTGACAGCAACGGACAAACAGAAACACAAGGAGCACAACTGAACAGTATTGATTGAACAGTATTCCTTTATACCATCGTACCATTATCCATTTTGGTTATCCTAGAGTCGGTGTGTGTTGCACAATACATCTTTCGACACAATCTTCGTCTGGTCTTCTGGTTGTGTTACACGTTCAAATGCATATCCAGGGTGTTTCGCCATTACGACAATGGATTCATACGATATTATTAGTTTTGCTCTGATTAATGGAATACACAACTCTGTCAACTAGTTTTTATGGTATGTTGCGATTTGCTAGAGATTCACACAGGCAACCGGCGTATTGAATCGACAACTTGGAGTGACCCATGAAATCTGCGTGTTCTAAGTATAGGTCATATGAAGTCATTCTGCCGGATTTACTGATGAGCTCAAATTTCATATTTCCCTGCAATCTGGGATATGCGTGCACATGAATAGACATATATGAACGGAGTAGTGTTGATTTAACAGCGGTTTCATGAGCAGGCAATGGACCAAATGCTAGATGGGGTTGTGAGTAGGTGATTCAGCGAGCCATTTCGAGCAAGCTGTTTCCGTGCGGATTCGGACAGCGGGGACGAGTATCTGCGTTATGCGCAGCTGACGGCTAAAAGATTTTCGGATCACACTCAAAAGTGATCAGAGGAGACACAAAGTTTGAAGTTAGACATTGTGCTTGATAACGCAAGAGGTCATGTCTGAGAATGTGATGCTTGCAGCATTTCTCGTGCTGATGGACATCGACACATGGCTTAGGAGTTCTAACTGACATGAAATATAAGAGCGCTCGCTAAGGAAACAGTGCTGTGAAAGGTTTATAGGGTGTTGTGACATAAATAGCTCAAGAATTTGCATCTATATCATCTTCCCGAACATTCTGGATGAGATCGATGTGTCTCGCCTTGGACCACATTTGTGGGGAGGTATAATGATCGACTTCCTCCAATGAGGGAGAATGTGCTGGATAAACTTGATAGGGTGAGCAAGCTAAATAAAAGAATGGGTATGTCCTCAACCCCTTGCTTGATGACCACTGGTGGTATACCATCTGGTCCAAGATGGATTGTTGCTTCGCTGGTAGGTACCTGTGAACGAATGCTTCAAACACCACTGGGAACATCGCCGAAAACTTGGTTTGTTTTCGATGGAGTATTATCGGGTAATAAAGTGGCCTCTACGCTAATGCCTCCATCTTTCCCGATCGTCTCTTTTACTCCGCCGGCTTTACTGTCCATTATTTCTTCCACGTACACCGCTCAGCAACTGTCAGCCTTTATTCATAACCGCACAATCAGAACTTTTTGGTTAGATTCAAATTGCTTTTTCTTCCATGAACTAACTCAGCATGGTTTGAATCAGTGGTCGAATTTCGACGGTTCAGGCCATTTTTCGTGTGTGACATAATGTGCACCTGATCGCAGGTTCCGGATTCACATGTGCAGTTCGGCTATTCCTCGTTGAATTGGAGCGATATGCAGGACATTACCGTTCATTTGAGTTTACCCCTGATGCCTTCACTTTACCCGAACGTCTCTCTTCCTGTACCGGTTTCACTGCCCATTATTTCCACCACGGCAGTCCGTCATTCTCTTTGCTTCACCTGCCTACAGGTTACTTTCGATTTTTTACCTTCTCGTATTGGTTGAATGTCTACAATCCTTCCATGTTCTGTGGCCGGTCCTTGTATCACATTCCCCCCAATTCCTCCCGGACATTTACGCAACAAATGTTTCATGCATGGCATTCTTTGTACAACGCTCACTTGTACACGATCAGCGGGTTGGGCTATATGCACTGTTAACTGAATACTAAATATCCTAGCCAGCACGGCTCAGTTCGGTTCAACAGCAGAACCTGAATCAGTCAACATGTAAGACGCACTGCTTGATAATAACAAGCTGGCCTTCACATAAGTTAGAAACAAATCGGGGTGGTCGTATCAAAAGTCCAGAAGCTTATCATATAAGATGACGATTTGATGCGTCGACAGAAATAGACAGGTTTCCAACGAACCTGGCAAATGTCACTAAACCCATTGATAGCATTGTTTTGGTTATTGGCGAAACAACATGGATGCGACAAAACAAAATGTTGGGCAAAATTCGTATTTCAATATGAAACTGGTATGCGCATCACCACCATTATTTGCACGACACAGGGTAGGTTCTTCCCCTCAATTGGTGGAATACGTCAACTCGGTTATTAGCAAGTCAACAGATACCACATACAACGGAAGCCATGTTGGACAGATGAAGTTGTAATCGCTGAAGAAAATGTGCGGAACGGGTTACAAGTCCAACAGAGTTTATCAACCTGCGATCGGAGAAACTTATAACGTTTGAGTGGATCAATATCACAAAACAACTGTTCATAACGAAGTTTAACAAATTGAAAGTGGTTGATATGGAGTGAGTACACGTGTAGTTCTTCAGTTATGCTAGATAATTCAGAACGAACGGGCATATATATGCAGGTACTTGTTGAATGGAAATGCTTCCGTAAATTTCACGGATGAACTTCTGGAGAGAAGTTGCATTCCTGAATGAGCTATTCTGGATGTATCAACGAAATGTGCTGCTTGTACATTTGACCAAAAATGATATGGAGAAATTCGAAAATGGTCTACAGCGAATGCTTTACAAGACTGTGAAAGCTGTGCTGAAGTGAACTCTGTACCACTGTCAATCTTGAGCTATTCTGGGAAGCCGTTCTGAGCAAATATGCGATTTAAACGCGAAATAGTTTGTATGACATTTTCTCAGAAATTGTGTTATCACCATGCAATCCGCTAACATCACACATCCGTCCACAACCGTTAGAGCAACACACCGTTTGAAGGTATGGCTGGTAATCTCCATGTAACTCTCCACGCCACCCCGTGCGTAAATAATACGTCATCGCTTGCAGGACGAGATCTGATTGAGTGGTATGCCGAATCATCGCAGAAATGAGGGGTGAATTTCTGAGAGGCTCTTTGAACACATCTTTCACCTCGTCGTCAACATCGACAGAGGAAATGACCACGTCTCCACTTGGTTGGTGGGTAGAATTCTGTGCAAACGGCTAAGAAGGGCGTCCGCATGACCAAACCGCCCTGTCTGAATGTACTTGAGCGTGAAGTCGTAACTGATGAGTAATGTGGCCAAACCTCGAAGTCTTTTATCAGTGCAAACAGGTATTTCCTTTGGTGGAAAAAGTATGGATTACAGAGGCTTATGATCCGTGCACAGTGTGAACTGGCGGCCGTGTGACACCCCATGGAGAATTCTCGTGGCGAAACTTAGAACCCAGTCTTATTTCTGTATGCGGTTATAATTTCATTCGGCAGGCAACAGTGTTCGCGGAGCATGGCAGTTCGCCTCCTAGTGAACGTCGGGAAATTTGTGTAAGATTCGCCTGCAACAATCAACCGCACATTGATACTCACGAGACCAGTCAAACTTGGTGTAGTTACGTAACAGATTATACAACGATGCTCTTCGTAGATGAACGTAAGACACTAGAATGGCATAATAGTTTACAAGACCCGTGATTGACTGTAACTGTAATCGGTTAGTTGGAGAAGGGAAATCTGTAATCGCAAATATTTTAGCGAGCTCTGGAAGGCGGCCATTAGAATAGGCGACAAATCCCAGATATTGGATTTGGAGCAGGGAAGACCCACATGCGTGTTTCCGTAAGTTGAACCCACAGTCCCGTATGCAATTAAGCACTTGCTGTAAATGCGTTTTGTATTCATCTGTTGAGGGATTTACAATAGTGCTATCGTCCATGTAAGAAGTGGCAAACGACGGTCTACTAAGCATGGTATCCATGATTTGCTGTAATACTGCTGATGCACATTTGATATCGAATGGAAGTCTGTTGTGGCGCTAGAGTCCTCGAGGTGCGTTTATCGTTGGTAGGTCTATACAACTATCTCCTGAAACAGGAAACGGATGCTGTCGTGTTTGCAAGGCCTTGTTCAGACCCGTTAAGAAATCACTGCAAAGTCGAATGAAACCTTTGACTATATATCGTTACAACGGGGCTGCCAAAGTGGAGTGGTTCAACATTGTCAGCAGTCCTGTGGTTAACGGCGGTCTAACCTAGCCTCCAGCGCTGGTTTTGTCGAGTATGGCATCGGACAGTTGGGACAAAACACTGACCTGCTTCTTGGTTCGATAAACGGTTCAGCTCTAACATTTATGTATTCGCCTAAATTCTCCATAAATACGCCGGGAATCTTATCTGGTGGCTGTTGCACAAACTCACTATAGAGCTCACTGGAGACTGCAGCCACGTCACAGAAAGTCGAAAAATGATTAGTGTTGTGTGTATCAAAAGAAGGAATCCACAGATCCAGTTTTTGTTGTGTAGTTTATGCCCGAAAGATTTCGGTGGTTGTTAGGTCATACGTGCTAGATGTCAGAGCCATGTTTCTCAAGAAAACGGAAAGCACACGTTAACTCGCCAAGAAGAGGAATCTGGTATCCGCTGGCTCAATTGACTGCTCTGTTTGTTGGCCTGTAAAGTGGTACCCCAAAATTAATATACGCTAAAAGTAAAATGATCATTATATCCGACGCGTTATCTATCTGCAACCTGACTTGTTGATTTTTAATGTGAAAAATCATATACTTCCGTCGATATACATCATTAGTTATGCTAAACACTACGTTGGACTGGCGACGTATAGGGAAGCCTTGGGTTGGCTGGCTGCAGCGTGATTCTTTGTGACCTATACGGTTACATTGTTGACACACGTCTCTGCGATAAGAGCAAAACCGAACGAAATGCCACTGTCCACACAGCCGAGAGAGAGGTGATCGATTGCAACAATTGTGTACCACGTTCAAGATTCACTGGGCGCATGTATTCTTCCGTTAAGTCTTGAACTGAAAATTCAATGCAGGGGTCCAATTTCCTTAGAAGGCGCGTTTGCATAAAGGAATCCTCTGCGGATGTCGACCCAGCAGAGTGATTTCACGAGACCTCTGTGAAAGAATATATTTGAAATACTGTGCGTGTTCCGATACCCTTAATTTGTGCATGAAGAGGCGCACTTTGGCGAATTTGCCCAGCGAGGATGTATCAAATAGCACATCCAAACAGTTCGTTCATAAGCATCTTAACAGAGCGATTACATCCATCAAACTACAACCAACAGTAACATTTGTCATGTTTATTTGGTAATTTTGGTTTTAAGTTTATTCATCAGTTCTTCCGTTACCGTTTGCCTCTTATTCTATTCATACTGTCACCTCTACGTATTACGTTGATTTGGATTCGAAAATTTGGTCCTGTGATGTCACGTAACTGACGTGCATTGCACGGCGGTCCCTCAACTATGTGAAGTTTTCGACATGAATTGCAGCCTGGATACACTGAAGATACAGATATGCTGGATTTATTTGTACGGATCATCCCAGTCGACGATCGCGAGCAACCAGCAAACCTGCAGTGTTAGCAGTAAACATCGGCCTGTATCTCGCTGTGAAACATACCACAAAATATCTGCTGTTTTCTACAAAGCCAACTGGCATATTATACTTTTGGTTTCTCATGTATGATTGAATCATTGGTAAATACCTTCCTAATAGAGTGTTTATGTACGGAGGTTAAGTTGAGTGAGAATGAATGGAACTTTTGACAAATATATCGTGTATTTAGATAGGACAGCGTTATAAGAATAGCAAAAACGGTTACATATTCCATGTGCTTCCGGATTTAACATCCTTTCATGCGAAAGTGCATGTGATCCACATTGAATCTCTCAAAAATCAAAAGTGATAGTGCATATGAAGTTATGATGACGAGCGGGGTGGTCAGTTTAGAAAGTTACTGGCAGGCACAGTGGTCGGTTCGGAAAACATTATCTGTACGGTCAACAGAAATAAAAGTATCGTGTTATATCAGTGAGTTAGTGATGTAGAAGGTGGTGATGCATCGCGATTACAAAACTAAGTGGATTGTTAGTAATCACTCACTCCCACGCAAGGTCGCGTAGATATAACTAACACGTGTGTCCAGCAAAATCGTTTACGTGGTTTTACATTGTCAGGTGTTTGACTTATTGCAACGGAATATTCTTTCCGTTACAGGGGTTGAAATTGATTTCCGTCATTTTCGCTATTTGCAATTTTGACCAACTGCCTCCTCCACATTTCTCCCACTGTTGGCCTCTGAAATATCTGTGGTTCTACTTTCTGCTTCGCGAGATTTGATTCCAAACTGGCGTTTGTTTTTCTTCAGCATAATGCATCGATATATGTGGCATATGTATTCATAAAATTATTCCTCTCAACATCCTCAGAAGTGGCAGTGTGCCCCGGGTATTTGTTGACATTTGCCTTCTGCGGACCCGTACGGAAGACATGCAGGAGCAAACCATTTGCAACTTGTGCTGATTCAACGGCCTCAGCTAACATGTCGACCAATAGTTGTTCATAATATATTCCATTAATACAATCCTCTTCGTGATTTGTTGCTCCGATGGACGTAACGAACGTCGGTACATATCACCGGCAGAGTGCCAACCATTAATGAACTACTCGGGATTCAGTCTTAGCTGTGCTCCCAGTCAACTCGATAAAAATGCAACCAGTGTTTTTGAACAACCGTTTACTCCCAAGTGGTTTGTAGTTAAGCAGAGGGCAAAATTTCCACCAGGGACAAAATTACGTTCTCCTTGAGACGATAGCATCGTGACCATGTGCATTTTCAGCCTGATGCAGAAGATTAGTTTGGACATCTGAAGTCTTGTTTACTATCAACAGATTCAAAACTGTAGGCGGACAGCTTATCGGAACCGAGGAATTTTTGTCAATAATTCTGGTAACCTTACTTCTTATTCAAACACCTGGAGACAACGTTTGAAATACACTGGTTGTCGAGACAGTCAACGGAAATTACGAGAATTCCAGTCGAGATTAGTTCGAAGTGGCGGAAAACGAATTTGGCTATTCAAAACAGATTGGAACATGAGAACGACTACAAACTTTGACTGAATTATATCTCGCTTATCCGAACTATTGCGATTTCAATACAAGTGTTGATATTCCCCATACCACTACGACTCGAGTGGGTTGAATAAATTACTCAACTAGTGCCATCTGGGAATCATTAAACGAGCTCTGAACTTCAATGCTTCCAGATTCTCAGAGCGTTTTCCTATCTTACTTCCTCAGCAGTACGTGCAAAACCAACATTCTGATACACGTAGACCCAGTGAGCGTCAAACGCAAAGGTCAAGTATGACAATGATAATATCGCTGTTGGCACTTGTAGTCGGATCTTTGCTCCTAATACGCACAATTATCCAGTGACATGAGTGACCTGGGAGACCGGGGATTTTCTTCGTCAAAATTCTACATCACAGTAAACAGTAGGACCTGTGCTTCACGTAGGCAAATCATGAATTTTCCACTCACACTCAAATACTTCGTTGGACATTACTTTATCTCCAGTACGGATTTTCTATCTGGTTATGAAGACGAACGTATACAAGCATGAAATGGTTCATGGAACGGTCGCATAACATGAAGGTTATTCCAACATGTCACCGGGCGGCTTAACTAACATTTGTTATCACAGATTTTGCCAAAAGCTCATGCTGAGTTACCAGGTCTGATTAGTCGCACATCCATTTTCTCAGACAGATGGAATTGTTGCCGTCCATCCGCTGGCGGCCAGTTGGAATATCTTCATCAGCCAGAAGTATGTTGAGCTGGAAATTTTAAACTTAATCGTTGATGCGTAGCGGAGAAGCTGTTCCGAAACCAATAGTACAGGATATAAAGTATGCAATATATATATGCAAACGAATAGGATGTCCGTTTCAAGCAAAGTAGTTCTGGATTATGAGACGAAACAGAATTTTCGATAACTTTTCACACCATCTACTTTCAGTAATCCGTTAGGAGTAGTTTACTATGAGGGCGACTTTTGAACAGATTGGTTTAGTAGAGCAGAAACACTTTGAAACATTTCCTGTTCTTTAAGCAGGAAGTGTGAAATGTAACATTTGGATGAAGAAACAAAAACGCTTGTTTTCGTTGAATACCTAATCAACTTCCATGAAAATAAACTAGAGCAATATATGTCTCACGGACAAGGTCGTGCACTCGTGAGATTCGAGGACTACATATTGAGGGGCTTTGTAAAGTGACAGAATTCCTTTGCTACAATTGCAAATGGGACAAAGAGGTATGAAATATCGATGTAAAGCTGAGGTTAACCGCTTGATGGTTCATATTGTTGTGGATAGAAATTAAGTCAAAAGTAATGGATAATTCATAACTCTTCCGGTTCACTAGAACCGATTGTCTAGAAGACGCCTGTTGTAATTTGTAACATTTGAATGGTACCCGTTGTGTTTGGCCAGCAACGTTTGCTTTGTGACTGAGTGAGTAATTATGAAAATGTGGTTGTATTACATACCACCCTCATGGTTCGATTTGCGAATGCAACTTGCATAGCACGTTAACCTTGTGAGTTAATTGTTACATTTGGAAATGGGGATATTGTGATTGCGCAATACGTCGGATGTACGTAACAGCTCTTGAAGATAGCGGTTGAACGATGATGATTTGGTGCATGCTGACAAACTAACAGCGGCCACCGGCGGAATCTGAATACGGAGATTGTGCGGATTGAACTTGGTAAATATCAGTTGAATATAGTCGCGTTTATTATTGTCGTACAAGGTTTGGGTTCTCTTCAATGTCTTGGACTCGTCTCGGTGGGAACCAAGGTTCAATTTTCAAAGTTAAATGCGTGTACTTTTCGTGGTGCACATTTTGTCCTTCTGAAACAGTTGACCACGTCAATAGGAAAAACTATGTTCCCCAAAACAAATGAAACACTATTTTCGTGAACAGCTATCCGCCTCATCTGATTTAATGCAGAGTCATGCTTCTTAGATTTGCATTTTCTGTTCCGGAATCACCTTGAAGTGCTCATTCCAATCCGTTTGCAAGTTTTAGGTCACAATCCCTATTCACATGCTTCCCAAGGTTGCCTCAGTCAGCGAAAGTGGGCAGTTCCCACTACAATCATTCTTACTAGTTTACTGGGAATTCAGAAACACTGAAGAGCACAGTAGGAGGGTGTTCAAAGAGGAGGAACGAGCGGACAAGTTATGTTGGTGATTACTAAAGTTTACTGACTTGCAAGGAGATAAACCGATGTCATTCGCGCTTTGCTGTTGAGAAGGCTCGCTCGAATGACAGCCCTCTTATGCTCAAATATAACTGGTGACCGCAATCTACTGTGTTCCGGTGATGCTTTCATCCACGTCTCATCACAGCCTCGTACAGTAACAATTCTTGTATATACTGGAGTCAATCGACCTCCTTGCTCTTACTGAATGTATTTGCGCACGTGAATGAAACATATCTCGTTAGGTCAGCCTGGGTTTTGTTGACAGTGTGCACCGTACAGACTGAGATGTATTTCGCATGCAACAGAATTTATCGATAAGTTATGGGGAGCAATCGCGGTCAGCGTCAGTCTTGTAAACGCCATGTTGATCTAGCTGAGGTCATTCCAAGGACAAGAACGGACTTTTATTGACGTCCAGCCGAATGAGGAGTAACGGAAAAATTGTGTCTGAATGCGAGCTAACAGATGCTTGTGCCAGAATTTAGTGAAGATATGAGAACACACCTTTGAGAATGTAAGGTTGTAGGTATGTGTTATATCAGATGGGACTTCTGTTAGAAGGTTTTCTCACACATGTTGGAATGGTAAGAATTCAAAAAGTCAACGGATGGTTCGCAGAGAATGAAGTCGCAAAGGAATTCATGAGTAGACATACGCCAGTGCAACATGACTAGCCCCGTATGGTGTTTCAACCACACCATCAATATATATTTCTGTCGATACGGTAAATAATCGCGAAGTCTGTGAATAATACTTCACACATGGGAACTGGAAGGGGTTGGGTGAGACAACGTCGTAAAATAAACGCTCAGAAGTAGTCGCACAGCAAATGCGATATCGTACATTTTCTATCAAATGTATTTTATTCTGATGACGAAGTTTCTGATATTATAACTCTCAATCTGCATTTCACATCAAACTGATGGAACCAATTTCAACCNCGTGATGCTGAGGATAAAACATACTATCCTCTGCAAAATGAGCGTTAGTTTGGGGGTATAATTTGGCTTCCAATTGATGGTTTTGTTTCGTGACCTGAATTTTAAACATCTAACGAAATCTATGTTGCGGAAAATTTAGTGAATAGCCTGACTGAGATTAGATTTGATTTTCAACCGCCATACAATATTCAACGCCCAACAGTAAGGTTGATGGATTCCTGTAACAGTTTTCCGAGAAATTCTGCAAGGGGGCAAGATGAATAATTGAGTGCAGGTAAGATGATTCTATTCTCCAGGCGTTGCTTCGTAAATCAGACGACAGAATATAGGCTGCGTTCAACCATGATCTACCCGTCACTCGAACGAATAAAACGAACGCCGAGATCAATCGCGAAAGCTCACTCTCCAGAACATGAGTTGGCCCCAAATAATAGCGAAAACTAGCAAACAAATTTCCAGTACGGAATTAGACAAAAAGAATTGAAGGGGCATCTGTAGTAAATCAACAAAGAGAAAACACAGGGATATTCTCTAAATGTCCCCGTACATCGGCCGGATCATCCAGTCTCGTGTGTGGGCTGTAACGGCGAAACAATTGGAACTAGCAAGAACCGAATTCGGGAACTCCACCTACGGGATTTCGGGCGCGGTATTTGATGGCTGGTGAAAATTGCTCTCATTGATCCATTGGTTGAGGATATATATTCGACGTCATCTGTTGGTAGATCATGTGTAGTGTATTGCACAGTGAGTCGTCCAAATTGAAACGGTCTGCCTTCTTTGGGTTATCGGATTCGGGCAGCCTGACCTACTATTCCGTCAGAGATGGCAGTTCACCCGTTCGCGGTGTACGCCTTCACGCCTGGTACATTCAAGCGTAGACTGATAAACACAGTTGAGCCAATGAACGAGAATGAGCTAGTGAACAAATTTGACTGCATTGCATGATGCACGAGAAACCTGTTCTCTTCAATTTGGCCGTTCCATATCCGGAAATACAGTCCTCTGTCGTTGTCTGGCTCAGCGAAGAGCTCCCTCTCTGCGCCATCTCGCAGGTCGTTTCTTGCACTGCGCTTTTAAACGTACGAAACAAATATTCGCGCAGCATGTTCGGACAGTATTTCGGAGCCTAGATCTGCCGTTTGAGATGCGTACGAACCAGGTGCTATATCTAAAGCGAGAGCTGTCTAAGAAACACATTGGAGATGGCGAACCTGAACGGGTCCGGTGATTTATCAATGCTAAGCTTGCTGGTAGGCACCATCACCGCAGACCGAAAAGTCAAACGTTAGATGGGGCCTTACGTTGACACGGAGTTGAACACACCAGAATAAATATTGTGCTACACAAACGGGCGACATAAAATGGCTCGATTAAATGATTAATGTAGTTAGCGGTGACGTTGGCTACTTACCGTCAGTCGGTGTTTGTGCTTCGTACGTTGCTGCAACAAAGAGTAAGACACGCTCGCACGAATCAATGACTGGATGTGCTGTGCATTGTTTCTAGGTGGACAACAACTTCAGAACTGATCCTACAGGTAGATGCGTGAGCCGAATTTTTACTGACTGTGTTAGTTTTGGGATTCCGTATATTGCCACCGGGGTGAGCAGGTGCAGATTTTATCGAATTCACGCATACGGCAATCCATAACGTAGGAACAACACGATTGGTCTGGTACTATAGGGCGGAGGTCTGTTTGCTGATGCAATACCGACAGGGTCTCACGTTGACACAGAACTAGCATTAGAACTCGTCACACATGACACAAACTGTGTTCCTAACTGCAACGGCT
>QNGE01006893.1:0-27252 GCA_008508345.1 Paragonimus westermani
CGCAAGCCTGACCGCCACGCCAAGGTAGCAGAAAAGGTCAGGGGACGCTGCATATACATGAATAAAAGCATCTCATTAAAAAAATGTTGGGTTTCAACCGGTTTGGTAAGCGCGCAGTAGGCCCAGTGCCAAATGATCTTGTGAGTAAACCATATGACAAACTGCTTCATGCAGGCTGTTTTCGAGGGGCGTTAGACAGGGTGGTAATCTAGGTACTACGGATCTGACGGCTAAATGTTTCTCGGACCACAATCAAAAAGGTCATCAGGTGATACAGATTGTTTGAAGGTAGACCGCGTTTGTTAACGTAAGATAGCAGTCCAGACCCTTTTTGAAACGCTGAATGTGGTTACTGACTTTGACTTCATTTGGAAGTTTATTCCAAATGTAGGAATAATTTACAAGGAAGGAGTTTGCACGTATATTTCTCCAAAATATCAGGGTTGGCAAGATGGAACCCTTAGTTCTCAGACTACGTGGAGGGTTGTGTTGCAAGTGGACGGTAAACGCTGTGGTAATCGCATCTGACTGTATGCGTTTCTACATCAGCGTCAGGTTCAACTCTGATCTACGCAGCCATAGTGGATCAATACCATGTTTTTCACATCGATGTCTGTAGGTCAGCAAAGAATAATATCCCACTAAGCTTTTGGTAAGCGACCGCTGCGGAGATGACAGTAAATGAAAGTTCAATACTCGAGTCGAGGCCGATCACATATTTTGTAGTGCGTCAGCTTCGCAGCTGGTAGACAGAACGTCTTTTCGATATGGCCTTGTGTTCTTTTAGTTTTTGCTACCTGGAAGCATACTTGTTCGGAGATTATAGGGGAGTTTGAGTACTGTATTCCTAGATCTGTGACTGAGGTGGCCGTATCAATATTACAATCATCTAGTGAGATGGGGCCATGGGGGTAATTTACAACCATGAGTGATGATGTTCGATTTGTTCGTTGAGAAAGACATCAGTCATGTTCTGCACCACACCTGCAATGACGCTAAGTCTCATCATATATTTTGTAAGCAGAAATTGATTCTAATGCTTTGGCAAAATCTGTAAGCGATTTTGATATCGTCAGCAAACAGAAAGGACTTTCGATGTGTAATAACGCCGCATAAGTCATGTGCGTACATTACGAACAGCAACGGACCCAGAACGCTTCCATAGACCACCCGACTAGTCACCGGTTTTGGCGTTGTATAGTGCTCCCCTGCTTTGACTGTTTGAGTGCGACCTTCAATAAATGACGGCAGCCAGCTATACTAGCCAGCTATACAAGTATGCCAAAAGATGTTAGTTTGATTAAGAGGCGCTTATGAGACACACGATCAAAGACCTTTTGCATGTCCAAGAGTGTGATGATTACCGCATTTCCTGCGCCCACGAACGTTGATATATGGTTTGAGAAATCCAGCTGACATGTCATACAAGAGCGTTAACTAAGGAAACCGTGGTGTGAAGGGTTTGAGGTTTTGTGTCCTTAAGAACTTGACTATGTGCACCGTTATGATCCTTTCAAACATTCTCAAGCAGATTGACGTGTGTTTGATGGGACGATTGTTACTAACGTTCTGTCTTGTACCGCTCTTGTGACCAGGCATGATGATTGAGGTATTCCAATGAGGAAGGAAGGTGCTGGATAAAAGTGATAGGTGGAACAAAATGAGTAAGAGAATAGGCATATCACCAACTGCCCGCTTGACGACCATTGGCGGGATACCGTCTGGTCCGGGATGGGGTGAGAGCCCACTGCTAGCTAACTGTGAACGAACACCTCGAGCATCGATTAGAACATTACTCAAAACTTCATCTGTTTTCGAAGGGATATTAGCATGTAATGGGGTGCTTTCTACGCTAAACGAGGCCATGTAATGTGAGTTGAAGATTTTGCACATCGCTAAAGAGTCATCGACAACCGGTTTATCGTTGAGAGCGATAATTCTTATAGCAGGGTCTCTCATGGAATTTCTCCGTCTCAGTAGTTGCATTAGTTTCGCGCATCTCGGCTCTCTACGGAACGCGAGCTTCTCTTCGTTTATTTGACGGAGTTGCGTCTGATGTTCTGTGTTTAAACATTTTACTCATTTGCATCTCCTGGAAAAAGTCTAGTGTTCTTCCGTACCTCAAATTAAACATTTTAAGTCTGTCAGTCTCTTTCGTAGTAAGGATTTCACTTTGTACATATGAGCCGACACGTTTTCATTCAATGGGGGCTAAAACGTTGACACAGAACGTTAGATGTCTGATAAATTCTCCGGCTGCCACTCTTGGGTCTGATGTGCAAAACGGTATTCCAATTTAAGGGTCTTAGTAGGAGAAAGAAGGCATTCCAATCAATGAATTTGACCGAACTGTGGGATACAACTTTCGGTTTGGTAGCCATATTGAAATCAAACAGACATTTAACGACATTATGGTCGCTTCCTGGGAACTGTTGTAGAACAGATATCTTTACAGACGAAATACCTACGGTAAAATAAGATCCAAAATATGCCCCTTTCTGGTGGGCTACGAAAGATATTTTTGACGAAATTGAAGACATCCGAATAACGTGCACCCGTGTAGCGCACTGGGACCATTTATGGTATGGTGTGACCGTTCGTCTTCATAAAGCTCTCGTGTGTACGACAACTGGCTAAACAATGTTGAATTTCTTGGGAGATAATATCTTCGGCCAAGCTGAACACCAAGACTTTATTGGCCAAAAATCTTGTCTGCTATGACGTAAACAAGAATTGAGGTTGCCAGGAAAAGTGCACACAAGTTCGATGTCATTGTCAAATGGAAGTAGTTTGGTATGCTTGATAATTCCACACATATCGTTTGTATACACAAGAAGATCTAGCTTGCCGAAATTCGTGGGGAATGTCTCCACCATAGTCTGTGTGAAGTGCAACACACAGGCCGTCGTATGAATGTGCAGTTGTCCAATGTTGCAAGTCATCAAAGACCAGCAGCTTCAGTCTCTCATGAGCGTTATTACTGCAAACTCACCTCTTCCACTGATAATTTAGGACGTCGATGCCGCTGAAATCGCCCAAGTCAAAGAACTGATTCTGTTTTTTAGCGGTTTCCCATGAAGTTATGTTGTTTTATTACGTGGGACGCAACTGACGGCCTGATATTTGGCCGTCCCCCTCGCTGATTCATTTAGTGGTGAGCAAATAAAGAAGTCAGGCTAGGTCGCTTGTTACTGGTGCTTCTGTTGGGAAAAGTGATGACGTACTTACCATATTGTAGCACTGTAACAGACGGCAATCTCTGTCCCACAAGTCAACGAGCAAATTTGAGTAATTCGGGCTGACAAAATGGGTCTGGATACTCCATTTCTGAACTGAAGTCTTGCGCCAGCCACGGCAGACGCGGCCTTGGAACTGATTAAACTTAATTTACACATCCTTGCAGGTGAGTACCCTTCAATACCCGTACGCCGTCCACAGGTTAAACCACGCTGGTGGATATTCGAGGAGGTGGGGGCACACGAGAGAATGCGGGAGTCAAGTTGGCCTACCAAATTTATCTGGTCACGAAAGGTATCTATCTTATCTTTCTGGAAGGAGGTCATGTTATCTAAAAACAAAAAATGCCAGCGCTGCCTGCGGTTCAACTCTTATTTGGGGTGAAAGATTCGAACAGAAACGGTACTGGACACGTGTGTAATCTAAATCCGTGGTCCTCAGAGAAATGGGTGGCCCCCAAATTTACCGACAAAGTTTGTCTACTGCTGTTCGTCAGAAGATGGAAGAGTTAGGGTTACCTTTTGAAGAAGTTCGCTGGAAGTCTTAATGAAAACCTTTTTACTATGCTGGTCAATGAAATGACTCAACGAGGTGTCGTCCGAAAGAAAGAAACACCGCTGCAGCTTAACACTTGCAATGCCCCGGGGACGGATGCTATTCCCGCAGCACACATCTTTTCATCGGCCAGTGTAATATAGATCTCGTCGGCCGATTTTCACGAACAGTGTATCAAAAAAAGCTAAGTGACCGGAAAATTGCGAGATTTTAACATTAAAGTTTTACAACTATGGAGCCGAAGGGTGTGCAAGCACCTGCCGACCTGTTGAACTCACTTGCACTAGGTTGAAGTTGCAAGAAACTGCTACTAGAAAACGGTTGTTGATTATCTAAAAAAATAATGTGTTGAGTACAAATGCCCAACTTGTTGCTATTCTTGGATGAAATACCACAACGTCTAGGCGGAGGAGGAATGGTGAAAGTATTTTATCCAAAGCTCAATGGGGTCTTTAATTCAGTTAATCACTGTTTGTTGGTAATGTATTGGCACATTATTGGACGGCACCGTTTAAAACTGGAGAGATTTCTGACCTATTCCGCAACAGAATGTACACAGTTATTGACGAGGGATCCACTTTGAAAGAGTATCCTGCTCTCGGCAGAGTTCCACAGGTGTCGGTTCTGGCATCTCTCCGTTTCGTGCACTGTGTAATTGATTTAACAGATTGAATATCCACTTCACATTATGTCCACTGGTGATCTCAGAATCTTTGGCAGGTCAATTATGGATAACGATTACTCAGTCTTGGTAAGCCCATCATAATGGTCAGCTGTGTGGAATTTGAATCGCAACCCAAGAAAATATTGCACTTCGCCAGGGTCTCTTACATATCCATCCAAAGGCAACTCCACGGAGAATAGTACGGTTGAGTTGACCCAGGTTGTTGAGGTTAAAAATCTGGTGCGATTTTAAAACAGTAGCGTATTGCCTCCTGACATCGAAGAGGGCAAGAAGCTGATGGTTTCTACTGATAGTTTTTAGGGTATGTTGAAACACTTTGAGTGCTGTTGAAAATTAGCCCTTCGTTATATTATCTACCATAAGTATGCCGCACAAATCGTCCTTATCCATACTTCAGCTGCTGCTTATGTTGGAGTACCTGCGTGCGTGATTGTCTGATGATCGTTATGTGGTGATGGAATGTCGGTCGCCACGTTCCCTGCTCTATTCATTCCTTTCTCACTGATTCGTCTTCTTACGTTGGAATTCTTTGTACCGATTACGAGCTCTTACAATCTGACTCTACAGCCCAAGTTACGCGCGTGACAAATCATTTCTCAAATGAATGATAGTCCTGATACATTGTAAAATCTTGATACCGTTTGCTTGTAAAACTTGTTTTTACACAGTTTTTTCTTACTTTTCCTTGCCGGACCTTTGTTTATATGTGCCTTGGTTTCATTTTAGCCTGGCCACTTCGCTATTACGTGACTGTTGTATTCAGTCATATTTACTCGAACCGTTAGTCTGGGAACTAGTATATTTGGTGGATTCAATATNGGTGATCCCCAGGTGACCCATATTGATGACGATATCAAAAATAATTTAAATGTTGTCGATGTTCCTGTTTCATTTCATTCCTTGTATGTGCCTTCTCCTTCTAAGGATTCTCATGATTTTCGCAGGGAGCTGTCCGGGATTGTTGAGTCATCTGCTGCGTCACATGACTGTGGCATGCTTGGGGCCCCTAGAGCTAAGCAGGGACCATGCCCAGGGATAGCTGTAGAAACGGTGGCAGCCCCACCGGAGAAAACGGAGTGTGTATCTAAACTTCTTAACCTTGTCCCAGCCATAACTCGTTGTTCACTTGAGCAAAATTTGATGATGGATGACAGCCTTATTGAAGAAGAATTACGTCTGAAGGAAGAGGAGCTAAGGTTTATGAGGGCACAGCTAGAAGTTTGCAAGAGATTGAAGGGAAGGTCTGATTCTTGTAAGACTGAGAAGCCGACGGAGAGGGTGAGTGTAAACGTCCTCTCATCTGGCTCGTCATATAGACCTACTTACGGGTTCTAATGGAGCTCCATGGAGCAGTGTATGCGCAACTTAGTTATCAGTGCCTGACAGGTTCAGAATTTATAGACGCTCGTTACTTACAGACGCGACTATCGTGGATCCAGCATATCGACAGACGTTGTGAGAAGACTAAGCGCTACTCGAACGACCATTTGGTCGTCCGGGAATAACAGCCACCACATCCTCCAGTATTGTTCACTGAACCCCGTAAATTTCCGAACAACAACACTTGCTATTGTTCTTCCCTGTTTTTCTTTGGGTAACTTCCGATTACTGTCGGTCGTCGATCCGTGAGCAGTCGTCTTGTTCTGGTCCAACCAATGACCATTTGTCTGAGTAAGCTCAATTCATTTTTGTGGCCCTCGTCACCGAGTGGTGCATAGTTATCGGTTTCATTCTACCGACACAGTTTTCGTTCAATTTCTGAGAAAGTTTCACATCCGGGTGCCACTAAATCAACCGCTAACGACCCAACTCTACGCCGAATAATGCGCAAACTGGTCAACTGATAAATGTCTTTCTTTGTTGTTGAGGAAGCGTTCTTGAAACTGGACCTTATTTGGTAGTAATTAAATGAATATATAATAAACTCAAGCATCTAACCTCAAATGTGGAAAAGGTTCACAAATTGAACGAAGACTGTGCAATGTAGGCATCCAAAAGGGCTCATACCCGGCTTATTTTAGCCGCACTTTCCTCAGCGTGTCTGAGGTCATTTCGTCCTACGTTCCCTCCCAATCGAAAATCCCACCCAACTTTTCGAGGGTTCAAAACTGCAAGCCAACTCTTCCCTCAGTAGTTCAGAAATTGAAGGCAGTCCGAAGGATATGGACTGTGAGCAAACAGAAACAGGCGAAGCGTCCCACGGAGACGCTCACACACCCATTCCGTGATGGGCCGGCTACCATCCTCCGAAGGGGCTCACGATACCCTGCCACTGTCTGAGCACTCCCATTAGCCGGTATGAATGTCTTCTCAAGCCCTTACTCATGCTTTCCGGTCTCCTTTGATATCCAGCCAAATGAAAAAGTAGCTATCAAGTGCACACAACTAGCTGTCTGAGCATTTCGAACAAATTACCGAAAATAAGGTGGCTGGCAGACGACATTAGCCCTCATCTATTCCGTGCATTCCTGTGGTAATGAGCTGCATGTTCTTGGCCACTAACTGTACCGAAAGGCCTCCGCCGGTAGGCACATGGGAGGCTGTGCTCTCCTCCTAGTCCATAAGCTCCCGGTGCCAGCTATCGTAGTGGAATTTGCCTTTCTAGAGAAATGCGACTCACTCTGGCTTAAACATCAGCTTCTTAGTCGTAACGCGCTCCATGTCATGTTGTTTACCGTTCTCTGCCGTTCAGCGCATCCAACGACGGGGCCACTCTTGCTGCCCTAGACAGTCTTACGTCTACTCAGCGTTCACCCCATTTTCTTATCATGGGTAGCTTCAACACACTCAAACTAAACTGAGTTGCTGTTCTCGTGACGGCTCTGATTGCAGATTTTCGAAATCTTTGGCAGTGGCAATCCACGGGAAGATCTGGACACAGCAGGGTGAATTACTAACAAGGTGCCGTCCGGGATAGATAACCTCTTTGCCTGATCTGGTTGACACGAATGAAGCTAACCTGTTAGATACGGTGGTCACCAAACCGACGCTGGGACATAGTACTCACATGTCACTAACTTTTGATTCTATCTGCTACCCGTTCAAAAATGCTATAACAAATTTCCATGACAGGCTTTGAAGCACTGAGGACGCTCTTAAATATACTCAGTCTCGCATCAACTCCAATGAACTTGAGCTACCTTCATTGTAAAGTTGCCGTTCACGAAACTGATGAAGAATTTGCTCCTCGTAAACTACGGGGGTTCACTTCTTGTGCGCCGCTGCCGTGGGACATACGTCACCTTGATGTAGGTTCTCGTCTATGTTTTGAACAGAAGTTAACGTGTAAGCCGGAGGACACAGAAAACTTTCGCATTTTACGGAACACATGCGAGCTAGAATTCCTTCAGTACATTTAAAAATTGTAGTCAAAAGTCCCATTGGTAGCCCGCGAGAAGAAGAATTCATTTTTCAAGCGCATGCGGCGTGAGAGAAAGCGGAGCGCCTAGCGTTTCCTCTGCGACTTTCCGACGGGAAAACCTCTTTAACCCCTCAGATGGTTGCCAAAGTTTTCAGAGAGTACTGTTCAGCAACCCACAGTGTGACTCAACCAAAATGGCGTGCAGTTTCCCTAGAAGAAACTTTAAATGCCCACTCGTGACAGCTAACTCCTCTGTGCTAGACGTTTGAGATCTCTTGTCCAAGATCAATCCTTATAGTGCTATGGGACCAAACGCAATCCATCCGCGGATCACTATGGAAGCAGCCCTTGGTTTGGTGATGTCTATATATGACCTGTTCAAGCAGACACTTCGGACGGGCACTCTTCCGAAGGCATGGAAAAGGGTCACCGTGAAAACTATACTTAAAGCAGATGTTCGTCACCCTCCTGCTATGTATCGGCCGATCAGCCTTATTAGCATCCCATGCGAGATAATGAAGCATCTACTGGAACGTGCCATCCTTATGCATTTCTTCTCAAATAACCTCTTCTTTCATACTCAGCATGGTTTTTCTTCCCTACCGGTCACGCATAACCAACATGCTGATCCTCATGGATAGCTGACAGGTGCCAAAGACGAGGGTCATACTTCCGGTGCTATTTTCATCGACGTTACAAAAGCTTTGGGTCCTGTCCCAGACAGTCCTCTTGAACATAAACTAGCGTCTTATGGAATACGTGCAGAAGGTCTCTGCCGGATTACTACCTTTCCTTGCAACAGAACCTACAGAATTAAAACCGAGTCGCACCTTCCTTCTCCAGGTTCCCGATGGAGTTCTTCAAGGACCCGTACTTGGTCCGCTGTTGTTTCTGATATATATCCATGACCTTCCCGGGCGTATTTCTAGTGGCACGCTCCTTCATGCAGATAATTTGAAAGTCTGGGACACTCGTGATTCCAGTGCATCAAAGACTGACCTTGACAGTATTGAGTGCTAGTCAGGTGGCTGGGGTCTTCCTCTGAACGACAGACACTGTGCGCGCATGTTACTCGAAGGGGATTCCGGGAGCCTGTCATCGATATATATTGACTCGTTCGTCAACGATCCAAGTTCACACCGAGTTACGTGTGACCTGCTGATCTAGTAGGTGCCTCCCTCAGTATTCAAGGGGAGAGATAATCCATCCCAGAAACGGTTACCGAGAAGACGCTTGTAGTTACCGGATTCGATAGGGCACTAACTGAATCATTGTACAGGGAAATTAAGTCTCTCACCTCAAATGTGAAAGTCTACAGAAATCGAACAAAGAAAGTGCCCGCATAACAAGTCGACGACCAAGCACCACTCAACAGTGGTGGACGATAAAACGGGGTTGAACTCATTTAAACAAGTGATCGGTGGTTGGGTCGGAGCAAAACGACTGTTCGCGCATTGAGAAACTGTGGAACCATAAGGTATTCATGGAAAAATCCAGAAGAAAAATGTCTAGTTTTGATATTCATAAGCTTACAGAGCTCGGATAAAATAAGGGTAAGGGAGACGGTAACAGCAGCTGATGCGAGCACAAGGATCAATAGTACAGTTTATTTCGGGAAGGAAACAAGGCATAGGGTCACCTTTCAATATCATTCAAAGACCAGCAATCCCAAAGTAGCATAACACACCTTAACAATATTAACAATACACAGTGCACAACGTGTAATTGATATCACGAAGGTTGATCTTAAAGACCTAGGAATTTGGCTGTTGACTGCTTTATTCTGCTCTTATCACCACCGAGATGGCTGCCGGAAAGGGACTTTTGACCCTAGGTATTACCTGCATTGATAGGCGTGTCTTTCAAACGCATTTCGAAGTCTCTATAAGACCACTGCTCCGGTATGCTTATCAATTTGTTCACGCTTGTTCAAGGAAGTGCATGCTCGCCATCAAACGTGTCCAACGAGTAATCGTTAAAATGGTCACTGGCTTGCGGCATTTCACTCACGAAACTCGCTTCGAAATTTTTGATCCCCATCCGACTGAGTTCCGAAGAATCCTCGGTAACTTAATTCTTACACACCTTCCTTTGGTGATAACAGTCGAAGGGGTCATAACAAGAGGCCGTACAAGCTTTGATCCTGGACCTTCCTCGGGCAACAGTTCTCCTCTTACTGAGTTATCAAACACCGGAACAACCTCCATTATGGGTTGTTAGCCTTTCCTCCAGAGACCGTTTTGAAGTGTTATTGAGTTTCCATCTACTTTCGAAGTTTCTAGACCAGATTTTCATTCGTTTCAGTTGAACTAGGATTCTACTCTGTTTTTGGTACCGGCTGTCACCCCTAAGAGTGGTGCTACACCCCGTTTTCAATGACTGTATTTTAGTTAATCAAGAAGCCGGTTGACATCGAAACGGACAAACTGACTGGATCCAGGTGACTTGAACCTCCAAACTCGAGCCCGTAAACCAATCGCTAACTTAGCTGAAGTCGCTAAGTGAAGAATGACTTTCCCTTACCTCAATATGAAAAGCTTCCAATCATCTCCCTGACCATATTGTTCCCTTTAATCTTATAGCAATCCTCAGAGATTATCCTGAATACCGATCATTACTTTTGTTCGATCACCGCTCCACTTTCCGAATTTGGGCCAATTACTGGGGAACTTGCGAATCCTTTCATTGACCCGGAAAATTCTCGAAAGTTCCTGCCACCAATTCACTGGTCCCTGGATCCAATGAAACCTGGGAATTTTACAATCAGAAGTTATATCTCGCCTTAATCGTGCACTTGTTTGCATGCAACTATTCACTAACTTCGTCCATACCTTCGTTGGATATAAATACACCACTTAATCTCTACAAATTATAGCAAAAATACCATGAATTCCAACTCACCATCTCCCTGTTTTCATTCTTTTCTGAATAATTAATGCTTCACAGACTAATAGCATCGTAGACATTTTTGTCCCGCACTTGTATCTACCCTCAAACACCCGAGGTTTGATAAATGAGTAATCCGACACTTTCCAGTCTAGTCCTCTAACACTGTCTTCTTTTAGCATGTGGTCACAGTTCGACGGACTGCAGCTTATCCTTGAGACTTTTCGTATTTATTTGCGTGCGTTTTCTTTCCTCCATATATCATTTCCAATATATTACTTGTCGTTACAAGTTTTGAAACCATTTAATTGCTTGGACTACTACAAAATTGGTGAGTCGTCTTGTCTTCGGACGGAGATTCGTGTTATTTACTTTTTGACCTCACTCACAGTTGTTGATATTACGAACACTGGTGTTAAAATAGAACATACTGTTGGGAAATAATTTTCGGATATAGCCCGAGCAACAGTAGACCATGATTTTACTACACTGATTCCTTTTTTAAGATTGACTGGATAAAATCTCAGAAAACAAAATTTTCCTGTTTGGTACTATCCCTTCCCTACAATTTCGCAGCAGAAGTCGGGGGTGTGTCGGTATGTGTTTTTTCTGGTTTCCATTGTACCCTCTAAGGGGAAGCAATCGTACTGCGCACTAGCGGATCAAGGGGAAAGCTGCTGCACGAAGTTCTCAGCCGAATGACCGCGTACCTTTCCCAACAGCTCAGTCATATGTGATCTTCTCGGGCCAGCGGAGATGATGACATTCTCAAGTAACTGTGAACGAAAAATGTGTTGTTGGCTGTGCAACGTGCATTGGCTGCTAAGGATGACGACGGCTTTCGCAAATGTTTCGTCCAAATGATTTATACCACGGCCAGTCTGTGCAACAGCTACAATAATCCGATCACCGTTCACTTCACCCACTTTCGATGATGACACTTTGAAGCTCGATTTTCATCTGTAGGAAAAATGTAGCTTCATATGTCAAAGCTCCTGAAAGATTTCTGTCCACAATCCGTGCGAAACAGAACTCTTCCGGTTCACCAACGTTGCGTTAGTATCACAAAATCTCCCGACACAACGCGAACAAGTGAGTCTACTTGTACACAATCACGTTATCCCTCGCCACCACAACGGCAGACGAGCCAATAACAGCGACGGCTTCCGCTGGCCTAGCAGGCACCAGTCTCTCTTTTCATACCAGTAACCAGTCGATGGGCTGGTATCCTAATCGGCACCGGAGCCGAAATCGATGTTATTTTGCCTCAGTCAGATATTCGAATCCAGCCCAGCCAATGTATTCTACTAGTTGTGAATCAAGGTCGCAACATTCACTATCGATGCTGGCTTCCGACGACGCTATTACTTGTCGAAGTCCAATCACCACTCATCGACACCGTCCCGTGACGCAGTCGAGTAAGTAGGGTGGATAGAGTGAGGTTATGAAAAAAAATCAGAATGCACACTAAAAGGCATCCAAGCAACCGTTGAAACAAGTGGCACCAATCCAGGTTCTTCGGGACCATCGTCATTCGCAACACCGGGAAAATTTTTTCACCACTAACTTGACCTAGATCGCACACAAATGGGTTTAAACACATTGCAGAGCGGTAAATTACTGCACACACTATCCAGGTATTTCATCGCCCACGTCGACCAAATCCAGGCAACCTCGGAATTGGTAAAACTGAAGTAAAACAAATGCCTCAGTTATGCGCAGTTAGACCTTCGAAAAGCATTTGAACATAGCCAGTTCACATGATGTAACCGACAAACCGGAAGTTCTTGCTCAGTTTACACTTGACATTCATAAGCTGATAAGTTGCAGCGTACAGACACCCTGGGACGGCTTTTTTCCAACTTAGAAGTTCCGGCGATAATGAAGTGGGAGTGGTTGATACCAGAAAACCTAACAGCATGTAGTGACAAAGAAATACCCCTACGACCAGAAACCGTATATTATTTGCCGCGCTGTAAACCACTGTACAATACTGCACAAGTAAACTTTGCCGCATATTCATGACCTTCACTTAGGATTCGGTTACGTTACCGTCCTCTCAAGCTTGGGTCGATAAACCACGGTAAATGTCTGCCCTTGATTCAATGTCAAGTCAAAATGAGCAAAGTTGTGGGAGAACAACAATGGTTTATTTATTCAATTCATAGAACATATTAGTCAATATGACCACTGTATTTTTGTTTGTCCAAATTTTTACGCGAATATTTAAAAGGGGTATTATTTTACTGCGCGCGCAGGTTTTGTGATATCGGCGATTCGGCAATTGATACACAGGTTCGAAGCAGAGGCTCAAGGAACTCAACTTTGCCAACATTTGTGTTTTCCACCGTGGTTTTCAAAAATAAGGTAGGCATCCGTTTTCGAGTTTGTTTGTTAGGTTTAACTAGAAAAATTCATGTATCTTTGGTATCAGTGAAATGACAACGGAATGGCACATACATGGTTCTCTATTGCAATCATGAAACACTGGATGTATCCTATTACGTGTCGCGTCATATATCTTTATGCCTTATAATAATTCATTGTTATCATTGCAATTACTTATGTAATTACAATGATATCAATGAATTCATTGTGATCATCGTTATTATTCATTTATTATTTTATTCATCCATTTTTCGGCGGCGAAGATTTGAAGCATCATTGTGTTGATTGTGCTTTAAGCGCGCTTATTTGAAGATCATGTTTTTCGCCCTGAAAGGTTATAACCATTTATAAAGTTAACCATTTAATTTAAAAGCATTTTGCATAGCGTTATCACATCGCGTGTTGCATTCTTTGATTCAAACCTCAGGAGATTTCTTAAAAAGCAGAATTTACAAAAAGTAATGGGAGGGCAACTTGAGGTTTTTAAAGGACGCGTTTTCGAAAGACCGAACCACATTGGAATGAAGCGCATTGCAATTTATATCTCAAGAAATGTGAACGATTAATCAGACTGTTGCATTCGCCAAACGTTCATATTTTCTGCAGCACCGCAAGTGACATGTGCAGATGCATTCCATATATGGAGCGTACGTTTTCAATGAGTTGACTTGTTGAAAACATACGGTCCACATGAGCAAATCATAAATGTCGCAAACTTGACCGTGTTGTACCGCACAGGGTCACAGGCAGTGGTTATTAAGGTAGCAATTGCTACCTTATTAACCACTGCCTATGACTCTGCGCGGAACAACACGGTCAAGTTTGCAACATTTGTGATTTACTTATGTATTTTGTGTAACCTCCGATTCTATTTATGTTACAACGTCTTGTCATAGCACCTGGATGATGCAGACACGCAGAATTTCGTTGCACTTTTGTGTTTCTATGTGAAAGCATATTGCGTAGCGAGGGTGGATGAGTAAGTAGGTTAGAAAACCTAATAGAGCCAGACCTAATCAACAATATTTAATTAGAATATAAACATGAGTTGATGTAGGAATCGCAAGTGGAGTTAAATCTGGTGTGCATTTGGCTACACAAACCACATATTGGGTCTACAATGGCATGTTACTGGAGTGTGCGCGTGAGCTCACGCAAAAACCATAACAGAATTACTCTGGCTCAACTTATTGCTAAGGTTTTGGCATCCATCATACTTTGTCGACTCATTGCAAGTTGGGCGGCTAACATTGGAGTAGAGCATGCAGGGTTTCTTCCTCGGTGTGTCTGTGCAGATCTTACTTTTCGTCAAATTCTGGAGCAGCATCATATGTATCGCCTGTTAACAACTGCAATATTTTTTGACCCTAAAGGCGGGTCCGATTCGGTAGACCAATCTACACTTTTGAGGTCACTTAAACGCATTGTTGTTATGAAAAACTATGTGAACAAAAAGTCGGCATCTCATCTCCGTAAACCAGCTTAGGTCAGGGTTTATGGTGAACTGTCCGATAGTTCCATCACCAGAAGTGGCGTGCCTCAAGGCCGTTCATTCTCTCTATATTTGCCTAACTTTGTCGTGGGCAAAATAATCAGTGACTATCTGCAGCAATCAAAAAATGCCGGAATGTATCTTTCGATTGGTAGTAGATTAAGTGACCTTGATTATGCTAATAACAAGGTGTTGCTGTTTGACACTTTCCAAGCAGCACGGCCAACGTCACACGTCACTTCGCATTCTGCTAAATGCTTTAAACCGTGCTTTGAAGCCTCGAAGTGCAAACTGGTTCTGCAAGAATGCTGTGAATAAGTATATTTAATATCAGATAATGAAGTCACTGAGGTCTTTGATCGACTGTTATACCTGGGAAGCTGCACCGAAAGCGGCGGTGGTGTAGGCAATTAAACAAAAGCGCATACCTCTAAAGCCAAGGCGGCGTTCACCTATCCGAGATACTTATGGCAACAGAGAAGTATCTGTCTGAGGCGTAAATGTGGCGTATATAAATATATAGGGCGCTTATGAGGTCTAACTTACTGGATGGCAGCGAAACTTGGTCGCTCAGGGTAGAAGACGTGAACTATCTTCATGCACCTGACCACCGATGTGTGCGCTCAATCATTCGTGCCGGGTGGCATCAGCGAGTAGGTAACAAAAAAGTTAGCAAGCGAGCATTTGGTAGTGATTGTCAAAAGGGTTCTTTTGTTTACTGTCTACACTTGCACGGACTTAAAATCTGAGTCACTTATTAAGAATACCAGCTAGTCGCCTCCCAAACCGACCACTCTGCCGACGCTCCAGCCTACTGGCGCAAGGTGCGAGGTAGACAAATGATGAATTAGAGTAAACGAAGAAAACCGTTCACGAAGAGGCTGTTTACTGTAAATCTGGCTTGTTTTTTAAGCTGGAACCCTCTCTGTCCACAGTGTATGTGACCAAAGACGTTGGGTGAGATGACAGCTAACCGAGCTCTGTATCGTGAATGTTGTTGCTGTTTGTTCGAGATTATTGTGAAGTGAGTACATTCAATGATGCAAGGTATGAAAGCCCTAAGGAAGCCCTGCTGCTGATGACGCTCTACTCTCACTTATAATTAGGTTATTTCTTAGGAAAGCGAATGCACCTTGATGTGATATGTTTGAATATAGAATTAACTATTTCCTGACGGCCAAGTCCCCCTCCCTCCCCATCTGTTTAGTCCTCTTTTTCCTTAAGAGTTTATTTGTTCTTTTCGTGGTTGTGTGACAGCTAAGCATCAGTGGTTCACTCTGATGTGTTGCTGCCTACGATGATGATTACACACATATTATGATCTTTCAAACATGACCAACTTCTAGCGTAGGTTTAGTTTGCAGGGTTTGCAATGAAGATATAACTATTTATTACGTCCACTAATTAGCCACTTTATTACTGCGGGCTTCCAAAAGTGACTGATTACCCTAGGCATTCTACGATTCTTACGGTGTACTGTTCTTTTGTGTTTTTTTATACCTTCACGCGACTTTCAGGATTTACATCTACGGTATCGTTTTGGTAGTGTGCTTACTGCACAGTCTTTGAGAATGCATCCTAATTTGGTCGCCGCTTGTCTTTCTTTTCGGTGGAGTGAATTTTTAGTTCACTCTGGTGTAACATGTACACTCATTTTTGTGCCTCATAAATAAGACGGCTTTGTCTCAACCACCACACTACTCTTCTCGCCACCTCTGTGGACGCTGGTTACCTTGTGTATCTTGTATCGCTAACATACCAGAGGCAGAGATCATCGAGTTACATTGATCAACAATACAAAGAAATCGTTTACTGACCTATTCAACACTAAGACTACTCCAGTTATGTTACTTTACTTTCTTATTACGACATGAATCCACCCGAAAATCCCTGACGTAATATAAATTATCTACAACCTCGCAATTTTGAAAGTTGTACATCACCGTCAAATCAAGCCTTAGGATAATTCAATGAGAAACTATCTTCAATTACACCGAATACGTTTCTTTGGGTAATCTTTGACAGGAGCTCATGTGCGATACACGATCATTTGCGGCCTAATGGCTTGAGACAAAACCGAGGTCATCAAACCGACTGACTGTCTCAACACACTTTAAACACGCTAGTGCATCCGAGGTCTTTACGTGGTCTTGGGAAGAATGTGGCCATCTATATATCCGACCATTGAAAAATTCTTTTGATACATATTTCACCTAGCAGAATACACAAATAGTAAAACCACTAGTCCACAGTGCTTATATAACTTATGTTGAACAGGCTGTTATAAGCCAAAACAAAAAAGGTTCTGTGTTACAGACTTATTCGACGGTTTTCCGTACTTTTACAACCACCAAGTTCACGAATAATCACTCTAGTTCGCCATTTATTGAACATCTGTGGTTTGAAGTTGGGAACACAGTCTAGTAAAGCTTCCAACAAATATTAATCCATTACTACACAACAGTATTGGTCTTTCGTTTAGCTGCGGTGTTAATTAATCTAAGACCAGAAGTGTGCTAATTGCACACCCTGTAGATGAAAACAAATTGTTCACAGCATAACCGTTGACAATGAACCGTCGTCAACTGCTTAAGATTTTCGTCATTTCAATAAACGGTAATTTCTTTCACTGAATAACTTGACCTGGCAGGAGAAGAAACTTAGAATACTGGTAGGTTGGACGTGCTTTGTAAAATCACCCTGGTTTTAATTTACTTCATTCGCGGTGCCTTTGCCTTGAACGTTAGATCCGCTGTGATTCTTACGAGTGCGGAAGAAATGAGTGGACCAGTTGACTTCAGCCTGTGTCTTATCTACCTCCTTGAAACAAACAATGTGAGAACTCCGCGAACCGTTTACAAAATAAGGTGACGGAGCAATTAGCTCTGCAACAGGACGATGTGTTTAAGACTTTTCAGCCCTAACTTCTATGAAGATGGACAGCTGTGTGTAAAATAAAAGGCATTACGATATGTTTATATATCACAATGTTAGTGATGATTCTGATGAATTTTCTTGAAACGCTGATGTGAGCCTGACGTTATTCACAAGTGTTAGTGTGATCTGACTCAACCTCATTAGTGTGGAGGACGAATTAACAGAAGGTTGCTACTACTTTCAACTCTAGAATAACCGGGGAGATAGTTGCATTCTTCTTTTGTATGAGTACGTGCATGACTTTTGGTCTGCAAATAGAAGATAACGCAATTCTGATGCAATATTACCAGTGGGGCAAGCTGAAGTGTTTAGTTATTACTACAAACAGCAAAAGTATGATCATTCTCAAAACTTAAACCCTCTATATATTTTTTTCGTATTGTTGAGAGTAGGAAAGTATTCATGCGTAACAAGCTCATTATATTATCAAATGAAACAAAAAGGTGCGAGCTATTCATACTCAGTTTCATAAAGAAAATAAAGAACAGGCTAGTTACGTCTAATTTTGAAAACCTCCACGGGGTATAATTCTGCCAAATTAATGTTCTAGGAAGATCATAAGCTGTCAATTTACATAACTGCCAGTTAACCATTGCCGTTGATCCTACTTAATGCAAGAAGTCAAAGTGAAGAAGCGGAACTAGGGTTACCGTGGCTGCTTCTGTTAAGACCTGAGTTGCTTCAAATTATCTATATCGCTGACGAGTTTTAAGTAAAAGTTAAATGGCCTAATACAACGTGACCGTTGGTAGCCAACTTGAATGGTCACTGCTAAGGTTTTCGAAATGAGCAGTTTCATTGACGAATGTGATGATGCAACGAAAGTACCAACCATTTTCAAAGGACACTCTTCTGCTTAGAGTAGAGGTAAACGGTGTGGTTAAATTAGGCAATGAATGAGTGACTTGATGATGAATGTGTGTATGTGTATGCGAAACAGTGAAGTTACAAGAAGCAGACTCGGGCTATAAACTTTCCAGGGTCATTTAATCTGACGGGAATCTTGATCTTGATATCGTTTATCTTCAGAACATTCAAAAAAGACGATTGATGGGAAGTAGCTGGTTATCTAAATGGTGAAAATGCAATAATTCTTTGATAATATTGATGTATCACCAGTTACTGAGTATTTCGAAGGCAATGGATATTGAAGAGAGAGAACTTAAATATTTGCACGCAACTGTGGCACGTTTACCATCAATAAAAGTTCACATTTGTAATTCTGATACACATCAAAGTTTAAATTACATAAAACTATGCATAGTGTATGAAAAACTACACTCACTGACAAAAAGGAAGGAAGGTAAGATTGACAGTATAATGATAAAGGAGAGGCTCGAAACATTAGCTTTGTGGGAAAATAACCAAGGTACCAATGGAATTTACGCTACATTTTCGACAGTCAGCCTCACACTGGAAGTAAATGTTATACACTGTGAGCACTCATCCAACTGTGTGCGATCGTCACCAACTGCTTCAACTCATTCAGTCAGGACAGAAGCGAGTTGAAATTGCTACTTTAAATGTAATTACCCTTCGTCTTTCACCTTTAGTTTTGCAGCTTACACCGGTTGAACTTGTCATTCCTCAAACTTGCACTTTCTGTTATATGGTGGCGTTTTGTGAACTTGGATAGTTCCATCAAGTCTGCGCATAATTGAAAACTCATCAAATGGGTTTGCTTTATCTCCGAAACCAAATAACAACTGACCGATTTCAGCGCTACCTAACCAATGGTATCAACAGACGACTGAACTGTCGATGAAGGAAGTTACCCTCTCTGACAGTCCTTCGCGAAGTGGTTCTATCGGATATTACCAAGAGTAACCTTGAAGGCACAGATAAAGCAAAGCATCGGAGAGCTATAACAATGGAAAATGAGGCTTAGTATCTAGTTCTGTTACTTTGGCCGAGGTGCGTAGGCTGGTTAGTATTTTTGAGAACCTTGTTATCCAAAATGCGACCTGTATAAATGGAAAAGGCCTACAGGAGAACTTTGAACCCTGAAACTGAAATGCAAGGCCCACACATGTGGCAATGTGGGTTGGGTTACTTCTATCCAAACGGCATGAAATGACAGGAAAGCAATTTACTGCCTGAGCAAGCGTGATTACTCCATCTTCTTGATATAAAGAGTCTACGATGACATTTTATGACCAATTTTTTACTGGTACTTTTGTGGTAAAATTGTCCAAAAGTGAGGAAAGTGGGCAGACGATCCAGAGTTATATTGCTTTTGGTGTAACTTGAATAGCTCTGATGGTTTATTGTATCGTTCAGCTGCTTGTCGATGGACGGCGCATCAACTTTTCTACTGAATGAGTTATCGATACAGTTTCACTAGGTTGAAAGAGCTTTTTCTCACCGAACAAAACATCTGCCGTAAAATTCTGCTAGTAATGTAACTGTCCTTATACTAGCCTGTCACGGAAGAAAGTTAGCATAAATAGTGAAGTATATAGAGGATCTCATTGCGACTGTTTGTAAACTTGCTCGAACTAGCTTTCCTGAGCTCAATCAGCCGCTGATTATTATGTTACTTGGAAAATTGTGTGTTATTACACATTTCTGGCAGAATTCCGTTATTGATATGGAGGGAAGTTCGACAATTCATCATTATTTCTTGTCATTTGTCAAAGTGCAAATTGTAATAGGCAGATTTTAGAAAATTATCGACCCCTGAAGAAAAACGGTCTTATATACATTTCAAAACCCCCGCGGGAACGCGGTCCGAGCCGGTGAACAGTACAACTGAAAATGACTACGAACAAAATAGACGTCTGTGTCGTTTACGACTTCACCTGAAGATCGACAGGAAGTTAGAACAGTCATCGCACAAAACGCACTGATTGATAGAGCTTGAAAATGCCTCAATGATACGGCTTTCATCTTTTAGTGAACCGAATTTCAATCATTCTGACTCGTATAAAAATGATCCAGTCAGTTGCGTCGATGGCAGATGTTGTTAAAGTAGTTCGAACTTCTGAGAAAAATATTTCTGTCACGACTATGGCATTCAAAAATTTTCACAACAAAGCGTTTTCGACGGAACCAACTCAATATTTGACTGCTTGAAAAATCATTAGGGCAGAGTAAACGTAAAAACAACAGTTGTATTTGCAAGACAAAAACAATCAACTTAACTTTTTGTATGTCATTCAGAGTGATAATGACTGATAGACATTCATACGATTTCCAAGTAACTGGAGGTTATGGGAACCGATTAATCAGTCGGAGGGTGCCTAAGGGTTCATGAATGATTTCATTGCTGGAAAGATTAGCTTACATGGAAAAGTCAGTTACCAATTCAGAAGTTTTCATTCTACAGCTATTTTTGCTGTAATGCAATAATATTAAGCGTGCTCTAAGCAAATGAAGAAAAGTAAATAAGGAGAATTGTTTCAAACAGTTTGCTGATGGTCCTAATCAAATCATGCGCTTAAAGCCTCCTACTCAAAAAACGACGGATTGTAGATCGTTGATTGTATGGACAAGTTTACTGGACACTATGTAGAATAACTGTTGTCTAAATTATGGATTTTTAAGGCATGGAAACCGCAAGTACGTAGCACACTGTCAGCAACTTTGAGATATTCACACCTGCTGGTATTGATTGCTTAATTTTGTAGATACCGGTTAACAGAGATCAAATATTTAATCCTCAGAATATGGGGTTGATTATTCTTCTTGGATCTGTATAACAAGCAACCGTTTAGTTTTACTCATCCACACGATGCACACATTGTTGTGGAGATGCAAGTACATGAACTCTTTTAACATTATTAAGAAATATAACGAGGCAACGTGAACTTGTTCTTGTCTGTGAAACTTCCATAAGATGTACAGTTGAAGTGCATTTCTTCCACTAGTTGACCCGTAAAAATACGTTTACTGTGCATTTAAAGGTGAATTCAGAATAAAGTTTTCTTCAAGAAATTTCTCGTGCTTAATTGAATATCATGCTGCCCTTGCATGTTATTAGGCGATAAGAGATAACGAATAATGACCAAGAGAGACTGTTACATTTAAGAAGTCAAGGGGCGTTACACATATCAGACAACAAGTCTAGCGTTGGTTTTATGCATGAATAAGTGTTCTGTCTATTACGAAGTTTTGCCTTTATTTCGAGGACTGAATGAGCGGTAATGAATATGGCTGAAAACTCAGTTACTCACACATATTGAAACATTGACCTTGAAACAAGAAATTTGGGGGATGCGAATTGTTGATTTTCTTTAGCACACACACGCTAGGATACAGATTCCAGTCGACAGTTTGAAGAAAGTTTCACGACTAGTAATTGGGCATGCCGGATGACCATCCGGTCAAGCACCATGGCAGAGTTCTACGAGCATTACTAGTGTTAATATTGGTACGTTTAAGAAATGAATTTACAATGTAGAAGAGAGAAGCTGGGCAAGAGCATATTTCAGTTACACTTTCCCACTGTTTAACTTCGATAGTGGGAAGCGAAAAGCTTTTCCACAAGTTCAGTCCTAATATGATATAGGGGAGACTGAAACTAAAGAAATGTGGTGTTAGTAAACCAATCTTCAAAGACTTACAAATGTGAGGCGCATAATTTAGTGACATTAAAATTAGAATGTTTGCAGACAGATAAGATAAAACGATGGTTTGCAAGCAACATTCACTATAATATGGTAAAAAATTCTAATCGTTGAACTTAGTGTTTTTTTGTGAAAAAGACAGTGGGGTTATCTATCCGCAGTGTAAAGTTATCCACAACGCAACTCCGCGACGTATTTCTTGTTGTTGCCCAAGCTACCTTAGTAGTTGTGGTAGGTTCGCTCATTAATGTGAATTGAGAACGTGATGCGCCATAAATGGATGGTTGGTTGTTGATTCTGGGGACACTATGCCCTGTTGACTCCCTTGCACAAATTTCTCCAAATAGTATCAGTTATATATGTCCCGTAGATGTATCTGTTGGTAATAGTATTTCTTTAGCAAGGCGCTTGAATGTACCGAGTGCTTCATGATAAACTCCAAAACTTGTCCCATTCGAGTAGACAATATTTTGCTGGCTTACTTGGTCCTGACTACATTTAAGGTTTGGAAATGATAATACAGAAAGAAGCTAACTCATCACTAACCTAACTATATAGAAATAAAGAGGAAGAATAATAATCTGAATCTATCCCCAAGGAATGCATGTGAGATTTGTGATCAGGATAACAATTTTTAACCAATACTCTAAACAGCATGCAAAAAGCATTGGATGACTGTATGAGATTGATCGGCTAAGTTCTCGTCCACTGATGTTCAAACCATTGATAACCGCACCTCTTAAACGTTAAGTGAGAACGCAAAGAAGGACATGAAAATACAAAGCATGAAACCTCGATGAGAATGCTCATGTTAAGTAAATTAAGAATGAACGCTTGAAGTCAACTGTTCGTCTATTACTAGTTGCAAAATTTCCGAAAATAGAGTTCTCGAGAAAGTTACCCAGAAAAACTAGTTTTAATCAGTCCTTGTCGTATGTACTCACAATAGCTTGTTTAACATATTCTGTCAGAGTAAAATATATTTCTTTGGTTCCAGCGGCGTTTCCTTGTTATTGATAGACATTCTGCTTTATTTTTTGTTATTACATCGGCGTAATCCGATGTTGATAAATTAGAGACCTCGGTTGTGGTCATTTGCAATTATGGAACCTGCATGAATATCGTTCCGGTTCAACAAACACTGCTAGCTACTGTAAGATACGAAGGTACGAAACTTCTTCATTCCTTTCTGTTTCAGATGTGGCGATAAGCCTATCTGAATTATTGATAGTCACAAAGATCAAATTCATTTTAAAAGCTTTTTTGTGATGTTATATAGGTCGAAACATCCGTTCATCACTTATCAGGTGGCTACTGGGACGTATCACTTTCGAAGCTCTTTAACACTCTTGACGTTGTGGTAGATATGTGCCAGTTTGTGGATCATCCGCAAGTCGCTGTCAGAACTCAGTTTATGCAAACAAAATGAGCTTCAGCATAATAAGGTCGCTCAGCTGTAGTCCTTCAACCCCAGTAGGAGTAACCTCATGCCCTATGAAAGATAGCAGGAACTACCACTCTGACCTCCGTTTAGAAGTATGATTTGGACTTCCCAGCATGCTTGGTGCTACTGACAGCAAAGTTGGTAGAAAAAGCTGTACAACGTCTAACTGGCTGTCAGTGGTTGAACTGCCTGCAAAATCATTTCTCAATTCCTCTCGAGGGCGTGTCGGCTTCTTTCTAGTTCACGGACCAACTGTGAAGTGATTGGTGGGTCTAAGATTACTAATGTTGGTGGCCTGGGTCTCTCCTGAGTAAAGATGGATCACTGCGACCTTAAAACATTTGCACAGCTACTGTAGTGGTATTACGTTTTAATTCTGGAAAGCAGCCTTCACCAAACAACCGAACACCGAATCGACTGTAATCTATACAGGTGCTGTCATACGTCAACAAGTAATCCAGAACAATTGTAAGAATCGAATTAATCAAAATTACACATCTAACTGAGTATGGTGTGTGAAAATCCTATCCAGTACCGGGCGCATCTGCCTATCTTATAAAACGTTGAGTGACATTTCTGGTAGTTACTTAGTGACTTTCCCATAGGCTCATATTAACACTGCCTAGTAGAAGACGGTATTCTTTTACTCAGGTAAGTGTTCAAAAGTTGCACGGAATTTGAAAACAGCTGGTAATAGGTAATCTTAGGGGTAGCCCTATTGAAAAAGTCTTCGGTAATAGCTTTCGACATATTCTGAAGCGGTCAATACTACTTCTTTTGATTGTCCGTTTAAAAAATCTCGGAAAAAACTGCCCTCGTTCAGCACGATCTATTCATTTTCAATTTAAATGAGTCGAGTGACTGCCACCGCAGGGGGTTCAAAAACTTATAAATTAATAAGTTAAACGGGTGTCCTTGAAGTCCGAGACGCCAACTCTGTGTAATATGATAATAAAGTACAGTA
This sequence comes from Paragonimus westermani, assembly GCA_008508345.1. Classification (NCBI taxonomy): domain Eukaryota; kingdom Metazoa; phylum Platyhelminthes; class Trematoda; order Plagiorchiida; family Troglotrematidae; genus Paragonimus; species Paragonimus westermani. Next base: position 24,518 of record QNGE01006893.1, read on the forward strand.
GCTCGTGTTCTTAGTACATATCCGTTTGAACACTACTCGTCACACCTTTCTCTCTGTCTGAAGATTTCCATGTTTCACATGTATGCAAATCATGAAATAGAAGTGTATATGAGCTTATTTAAATGCCGCACGTTCTGTGTTCATTCCGTAGCGAACAAACGTGGGAAGAGAAATGCGCACGCATTTGAATATTATTCGAAAAGTTTTGACAATTGAAACGATGTCGCGTCCCGTGATGAAAAACATAATCCTGAAGTGTTACGCGGTCAATCATATTGTTCACTATAAGGATTTGGACAAATGGCATTGGATGCTCTGTTCACAGAGAAGAAAATCGTGAAGTGAAACAAGATGACATGTTACCAGTTATCTGGCCTATAACCTGAACAGCATTCTTACCTTGTATCTGTTTTTGCGTTCGGGCAGACTCTCCAGTCGGCTATTTCCAGAAGGTAGCGCCAAACTGCCGTTTCGCTTTTGGTATAACACATCAACCGTGAATATTCCTTCCTTGGCCGACAGTCTTACTCTAATCCTTATGGTTCCAAGTCGGGTCTGTTGAAAATTGCAACAGGGACCTTGCTTTAGGAATGAACAAATGATCACATCGAAACTTTTAGCAATAACGGCTTGCTAGTAATGTGCAAGTTAGCCTATACCGTCCAATGCATGTGGCTCGTAAATCGCCTTGTGTTTGAGAAAAAGGAAGGCACTACTGGTGAGCTCTAGCAGAAAAAATTTAGTCCCCTACCACATTCGTAAATGACTGGCGCATAATATTTATTAGTTGGATGAGAAAACCTGACATTATTGCCATCTAAAACCGAGAATAATCGTCAGCGCTCAGCACATTTTCTTATTTCGATGGCATGAGTTTATTGTTTTTAAAAGAATTCCCTCTTACTAACTGGACTTCATCTATTGGTGAGCAATTTTCTGGGCGGAAGTTAATAGTGGTAGCCGAATAATTATATTGAACTGTCAAATCTTCAACACTTGTTCTTACCACCACGTAACTGTAGGTCCTTCCAACTGCAATTCGTCCATTAGTATCGGCAGTACGTGAAACTTTGTGCAACTTTGGGGTATGTGTAACCAAGTATTGCTTACCTGACCACGTAAAAGTCTCTGTGTTTTAGTGACAACCAGTAATTCGGTCTAGTGTCACTGTTGCGTGCATTCTACATGTACCATAGATTCCAATATTTCTAAATTCTTTTGGGTAGAATAAATGAATTTGTTCACGTTTTTCGCATTTTCTTCTGGTCTGTAAACAAACTGTACTAGGCACAGGCCAATAAGATGGTATGTGAAGGAGAATAGTGGTGTAGACCCAACAATAAAACAAACATGCTGGGTGGTATGTGTGGTTAGTAACCTGCTACAGTAGGCTATATTGAGGGCCACAAGATTGGTTTTCACATGAGTTTTAGCACAGAAAAGCCTTAAAAGTGTCAGTTAGCTAAGTAGCAGCCAAAGCCTATCACTATGGACATAATTCCACGTAGAATAGGTTTTGTCTCTGGAGTCGAATTTCCATTCAAAACTCTGATTCTAGAAGATGCTTCCTTAACAACCATTCCTATTTACTAGGAAGAAATTTGCTTGCAAATGATAAGATGTTAAGGTAGGCCAATGGATAAGGACCACGTCACCACCAGACACATAATTTATCGACACTTGATTAATTGTCATTGGCTTCTATGAATAAAAGACTTTTCTGAGTCTTTTGACATTCCTAGTGGCTTCATCTTTCAATCCTTGGTGTTAGCGCAAACTATTTTCAAAAGATCGGGAAACCAGTCTACATGGTTATCAAAAGTTTTGTGCGAAAGATTTTAGAGTGGAAGGCCTCATGAACTTATTTCACAAAGTTTAATGGTCAAATACCAAGTAGGATGGAAATAAGAGGATGATATAGTCAAAGCTTCCGATGCACATTTACCTGTGTTAACGCAATTTAACCAGATAAAAAATAACCGAGTATAAAATCGTGGTTATTATTGCTAAATGTCTCACCCATAAGTTGAGCTAGTTCGGAAGAAACCGTACAGCTTCATTATTTGCAGACGTTATTCGTTGGTATTTCCATCTGTTTAACTTTATAGCTGGTGTTATCCAGCTGGTAACCGTTCCGTGGTTTTCACAAAGATATACTTGCAGACTCCTCATGGTCTTTTGGGTTGCACTGTGGTTGTTTAGTCTCTTTTTAGCACAGTGAAAATCGGTTGTTATTTGTAATCGTGTACGTTAATCATTATCATTAAATGCGTTCACATAACTCCTGACTAGGTGAATCTTAATTTGTCGACTACAGTGCAACGGATAAAAGTTTAGGATGGTGGATCGTAATGCTTTCGAGCTGGCTATTCCGTCCGGAAAATCGAAGCTTCAGTCTTGCCTTGTCAACACAAGGAAAACAACATTTTTAACTGAAATAAATAACTAGTCTCAGTGGTTGTGGAAACGACGGCATACCTCAAAAATATAAGTCCAACTACATAATGTGGATAAAACCCCTGAAATTATGACCGGTTAAAAAAGGCAAAGGTGCGTTGTGATTTCCAGTTAAAATTGATTTCTTAAAATTCCCAGGTAAACACAGTAGAGTATTTTTGTTTGGGTTTTGTAATTCTCTTGCTATCGTTGTGCTATGCTAAGATATTTCACTAAAACCACATGCTTCTGAGAGCTTTTTAGACGAATGAAAACATTAGACGTACACCCTTAATTTT
>QNGE01006895.1:0-22563 GCA_008508345.1 Paragonimus westermani
CCAATTCGGAGGCCACATAGAGCGCTGACTTGCACATGCATTGGCTTGCTTGTGTCGATCAGTCCGGCTGATCCGAGGCGAACACCAGTCCACGAAACACAACAGCCATACATTCGAAACATAAACCAAACGAGACCAACCTCCAACGATCTTGAGCGTAATCAGCATACCACTGCTTCGATGGCTCACCATCCAGTCGGCTGTTTACATCACGCTACTCAGCAAGACAGGCGACTTGCTCGTCCAGCGAATTCGCGGATTGTCGGGTGTGTCTGCACGGCACGGACGCACCAATATGTGGACGTCGTCGTGCGTGCTTCGGTTACTCAGGTTATGATGTCAGTTGAGCACGGCGTATGTCCTCCCACAACCCTAGCTAGCACGATCTTATTTTTACGAAGCATGTTCACGAACAAACTACAAGCGGTGTACCTTGTGTGCAATGTGCATCATATTTGCATATTGTTTGTGCTACTTATGAGTAGCTAAACGCATTTAAGCAAAACACATCCAACAGGACTTCTGTTGCCGAGGTCCGTCTATGATTGCTGTCATATACTCCANGCTCTCATTCTACTCCAACATACGATTGTCGCACTAATGACCACTTGTGCGCTGTCCTACTCGGTTGTTCTCCGAAACAGCAAAGAATACCAGTTTCTTCATCCTGGTTCATTTGGTAAATTGTGACCTATATACTAACTTGGTATTCATTGGATCCCAGCCCCCTTTCGTGAAAAGCGAATGTTACATTCCGTTGACAGCCAGTACGGTTGCAATTCCAATCAGCACCCCAAATTGTGCGTTTAAACATCACATGCAATCTCTTGAGCTGCTGCGACTGAGCATGGTGATTCAGCCTTTGAGACACTTTATTTCTCCCATTGACCCGGTTGAATTGACACTGGCCTCCCAGACCCCACCGCCTCTTTGGTCTTAGTTACAAGGACATGGTGCTTGTGTTTTTTATCTGGTCGCCTTGTTCCTTGCTTTATTTTTGATCAGTTACTTCCCTACTGTCATCTGGTTTCATGTGTTCCATCTAGAGGTGAAAGTTTATCGAGAATCCTGTTGAGTGTTCGTTTTCTGCAATGTGTATCAACCAACTTAGAAGGAAGCCAAAACTATTAGAAACAGTTGACTTCATGTGTGACGTTAGCTGAAGTCGACTGTTTCAATGCATCTTTTCGAAGCAGTATTTAAGTTCACGTACGGTATTAGATTGGCGCTGGATGGGAATCCATTATGATAAAACATTCCATTTTCTTGGTGGTCAGTTATTGATCACCCAGCTTAACCTTTCACCGCCCACTAGTGTTCAGGTTCCAAACGTTCGATTTTCTCATTGGATTACTGACTTTCCGATTCCGTGGCATTCACCTTGCTCCTTGTGCTTTTCCCATCCCAGGTGTTTGTTGCGGACCATCAACCTCCTCCGCCTGAGGCGGTTCCTTCACTCATGGTTCAGCTGGTCTCCTGGTTGAACTCCGATCAGCTGACCGATGTGCACCCGATAGAAGTCGCGGCGCTTATACATTGGAAGCTAGTTTACATACACCCGTTCTACGACGGGAATGGAAGAACTGCCCGACTGCTCATGAACCTCATTCTGATGCGCGCGGGCCTCCCACCTGCAATCATAAAAGTCGAGGACCGTCCGGCTTATTACGAGCACCTAAAAACGGCCAATGATGGAGACGTACGACCGTTCGTCCGTTTCGTAGGTGTGTTTCGTGCTCGTCAGCCACCAACCAGTCAAATCTTATGTTATATAGCGTACAGCTAATTGTTGTGCTCGCTTGCCTTTTCGCCTTTGATGCAGCGTATCACGAAAAGTACTCTTCTTTGTCGATGTGTTGATTGCTACCCTATCACCCGATTGTTGTCAGGATATTGTGTGTGAACCTGTTTCTCGCAGCATATTCTATGTTAATGATGCGACCACGCCAGGCTATAGGGTGCGTGCAGAGTGATCTGTCCTTATCACACCCTAATGGCGTACTCTCTTCCTCTCTACAGCTTAATTACTCAGTACATTCAGGTACCCGTACTCACTTCGGCGAGTGCTAGATCATTAATTTGCCTAGTTAAAAACCGTATAACTGCGGGCAAAAATGTCAACTAACAAGTAGTCACTTATGTGTTTAAATATCATGTGACAGTAATCAAGCCGCGGTATCCATTGCTACATATGCATTGCGGATCTTTCTGAGTTGGCTACTAAAGTGTGCAGTACTTTTCTCTAGCTGTAAAACTTGTCCACCTCGAGCCGTGGACCTTCTTCAATGTTCCGGGTGGACGAAAGGACTGAGCAAGGGGGTGTTAACGGGTGTTAACTGACTCAGATCTGACACGAAAAGAGCACTGCTGTCACTCTCACCCCTGAACGTACACACGCTGAACATCTGTTCACTGCGAACCAATGTAGTGAGTTGTTGTTGGGTTTAGCCTTCTGACGATTTGAAAATCCAAACAGCCACCAGACACTGAGGTGCTCATGAACTGTGAGAACCTTGACATCTCTTCTGAGCAAAGTTTGCTAGATGCAGCCTGCCAAGTTCGGGAATTTGCGGCCACGTACACCACTTTTCGGGGACATTGTCGCACATGGCAGTTTTGTAGCTGATTGCCAGCCTGCATCTCTAAGACTGTCGACTCTTCACGAATGTGACCTTTTTCCTGCCTAGTTCTTATTCCTTACACGTTCATACTCGCTTTATTATAGGCTACTTCGTGGATCGTTGTCACGATATCCGGCAACATGAGTCGTACTCCCACAGGTACCTCTCGAAGCTGTTAATGATTATTAGGATGTTTACTTACTCCTCGGTTTTCATTGATCACATGATTTTTGCAGAATTCATCGCATCTCATTGCACTCAGCGCAGCTCAGCACAGTTCCGTCGAGCTCGCCATACTGACCGACAAAGTCCAAAGTTCGACGCTCGAGTGGAGTATGTAAAGCAGACTAAGTCACGACTTCACCGTTGGAAGTTATCTGAAATAGCTTGACTTGTTTCATTTTCTATTGGAAAATTGTTACTTTGTAAATCCGTTTCACTCGTGAATACAGCTTTCCATTATCTGTCGTTTGGCGTGAACGTTGTCGTGGTAACACACTCAACTAAGGTACTATCGTATTTCTACTTTGCCCATTTGCATCCATCGGTGTCCACTGTTTTCCAGATGTGAGTTGCCCTTCGCACGTTCATAAATTTGTGAGCTGCCAAGCGCTATCACTCGTAAACCGTGGTGCCCAAAGTACTGGAACGGTGGAGCCGCATGAATTGACATGACCTGCACGCACGCATCCGTGCGAGCTAGCGTGGCTGTCGTTACAGCAGTAAGTTGGGCCCGTCCAGTAACTCGACTCGGTTAAGAGATCTGTTTTCGGTAATCCTATCAGCAGGAATTCTCGTGACACGACTTGGACGTCGGAATTCGATTCCGAATCCACAACCGTAGGACGATTATTAGATAAAAGAGTGCGTGACTGGAGAGTCGAAGGTAAGCGCACAATGATATTAAGTCATTTCACACGTTATCTACTATCTGGTATGCTAGGTGAAGTCGGTTGACATTTCCGGATCATGCCGTTTGGCTTGAGTTGCATTCACCGTATGCGATAACAGTTACTAGCCTTGTTGTTCACCCGGAGTGTTTGAATATCTCAGAATACTAATGCTACGTCTGACTGATACAGCTCTGTGTGTGAGCTCACACCATATTTCAGCGGAAATAACGCCCTATTGTGAAACAATTGATATTGATTACGTTGTACATTTTCGCCGAACTGTATAGCGTACTGAGGATGAACTGTCCAGTTAGGTGAAAATTAACAAAAATGGCGGGCTTAGATTAACCTGAGTGTAAATGGTGTACATCAGAGGTAACACAATTAACCAAGTTTGAACTGTGAGTACACCTACACAAAAGTGTGGTGAATCGAAAGTGAGAGCTGTGCTCCTTCCTGTCCAGTCTGGACCAGCCAGCTAATGCTATGCTTATACGCTTGATCTGTGAGGTCTGAGAACTAGGAACCACTCTGTTCGTCTTTCATGTCCAATAGTTCATGATGACCTGACCTCTACTGCTACCGTGACGTGGTGGTCAGGCTTGTGTGCTGTTTACATCCGTTGGGTTATTCTGACTAGGACTTCGGTCCATCCACGTGAAAACTTGTCACACGGATCAAAGGGCGGCAGTCAGATGGAAAACAAATGCACTCATGGGATTGTATATCGCACTACTCACCGTGTAGAATTGCTTAGATAGCGGCACACGATCTTGCGGGCGTACAACAGAACTATTCTTATATTTGCGGCACTGATGTCTTCCGAATCAGGAAGAAGGTGTCCTAAAACAAAAGGCACTCCGACCGCCCAACGACCAACCGTGACCGCCGGCATATTATCCAATACGGTCGAAAAACATCCAGCATAAACCAAAATTCTGATGTAGCCTCGAGTACATCCACTATATGCAGCAGTGCTCGGAATCAGACATTAATGTCTCATGCATTATGCCGTCGGTATAGTTAAGCCCTTAACTGCCAGATGAGTCGGACTCTTGGATCAATTGTTCCGAGTGGGGTCCTTCAGAAAACCCCTGTATCCTTTTGTCTCGTAGGTCACACCTTTGAGTCAGAGAATCGGGATGGGGTCCATCAACTCCTCCCCGTTCCGTAACATAAATGACCGGGAAGTATCCTAGGTTGTCGTTCTCCCAGCTGTGACATTATTCAACCACCGCGACCTTCGCCTTCTATTTTGCCCTCCAAGTTTTCTGCCTTTCGTGTGTCTCCTGGCGATAGTTGTTTGCTGAGGCCAAGACAACTGGTAAACATTGGTGCCTTCAACGTTTGCACTCTCCGACAAATCGGTTAGGAAGGTGCTCTGGCAAGTACTCTGTCGAGTCTGGAGCTTGCCGCGTGTTGTGTGTCGGAGACGCGTTTCTAGGTTTCTAGCACCGTTGTCCACCTGAGCTCACCTCCAGGTGACTGTCGATCCGATCGTTTCCTTGTCGGGGTCTGTGGTGACGCGGAAGCTGTATCTGGTGGTCAGGTTGAGGCGGGAATCGCGGTGGGTTGCAGAGCAATGTTGGCTGAATTGGATCGTGATGAGCAGTCGCTTATTCGCTGTCAAACTCAATAGATCGGTTGAAGTCTGTCATTGCAGATGAGAAAAGTTCGTTGTTTTCATTGTACGTTCCAGCGAGCATTTGTTCAGATACTGCTAACGATGCATGTTGCGACACTCTCGTTGACCTTCCGATGGAGCCTAAACACTCTGGCATCATCATGTTATCGGGCAATTTTGGTGCTCAGCTTGGTGGTGTGTTTCCGGAGGATGAGAATTGGCTGGGAGATATGTTTGGTGTCCGGGCATATCCGACTGACAATGGCGAAAGACTGCTACAACTAAGCACCTCTCACGGTCTGCATATTTCGAGCACCGCACTTGGCCGCAGAAAGAGGGATTGCGTTACATGGGGACCTCTTTGTGCCTCTGAGCCACGAGTACGACTGGATTGGGTAAGAGTCGGTTACAGGTGGCGCGATTCTGTTAGAGACTGTCGTACATTTTGGGGCGACCACCTGGACTGAGAGCATGCTGTTGTGCATGTTCGTTTTGTTTTGTGATTTACTCAGAGGTCATATGCTCGTAATTGCAAGATACTTGACTGGCATTCGAGCGGGGCGAGTTTTAGAAACGCTTATCAGGAATAATTGGTGGACAATTTGTCTATTTCGAGTCAGGTGAGAGAACCTAAGGCACACTGGGAACAAATCACGGTATCTATGAAAACTTGCTATGAGGGTTGTTGTCTGAAGGAGCTGTGCAGTTGCGACAGAACTGGATTTCTGTCACGTCGATAAACCCCATGAACAAGCGTTGCTTGATTCCATGTGGTTCTGAATATGATGACGACCGTCGTGAACTCAAACTCAAGTTGACTAAAAGCCTGTGGACAGGCTGTCTGCACCACTTTGTCGAATAGTCGAAGTAGATGGAATGCGTTTTTTGTTTGGGAATAGCAGAAATCTGTATTCCCTGCTCCGTGGTTGTACGGGTCTTCAAGTCGGTGTAAGTGAGACCCTGTGTGCAAAAGATGGTTCACTTATCGCTGGCGGATCACACCGATTTGACAGACGGGCTGAGTATTTTGAGACACAGTTCAGGTGGCTCGAACCGGACCATGTGGACGGTGGTACCCAGCTGGTCAGATATTGCTTTCCAGATGACATTTCTTTGTAAGCAGAAGTGGTCCATGGCGCTTGATTTATTGAAGCGTAATAAGGTTTCTGGACGAGGTATTCTGCCTGCTTCTGTTTACAAGGATGGTGTGGAGAGGTTGATGTGGGAACTGGCGAAACCCTTGCGGACGATTTGAGGAACTGGTTAGTGATTGGTGTTTATCGACTGTAATTCCCGTTTTCACAAGGGATGTCCGTGGTCTGTGTGACACCCACAGAGGCGTGAGTCTAGTATCTGGTGTATCCAAATTAGCCACTGGCCTCGTTGCGTCGACTGACTAAGCCCAGCGGAAGTCAGATATGTGAGTAGCGGACAGTAATCCGGTCCGGTTGTGGGTGAGTTGATCACATTTTCACTTTGCGACGGGTCTTGGAGCATTGGGACTCATATAGGCAGCCGACGGTTGTGATATTTTCAGACCTGAAGATTGCCTCCGTTTTTGTTGCTCCTAGCGTTCTCAGGACCTTTCTTCTTGTTCACAATGGATTACCAAAGGAGTATCTGAATTTGTTGAGATCACTGTATGTTGACTGCATGCAAGGTAGCAGTTTGTGGATAACTGTATTGGGCGTTCATCCCTTCTGGGGTTATTCGTCGAAGGTGTCCGATCTCTCTTTCCTGTCCGATTTTGTCATGGCCGATGTTCTGAGTAGTCCGCTTGATGAACCCGTTTAGCCTGGTTTTGATCTTCTTCCTGGTGCTCGGTTGACGGACATGTGGGTGACTGTCTTACTTGACACCTCTGCCGACGATTTCTTCACATCTTCGATCATCTTATTCCTGGTTTGATTATGAACTCGAATGGAGAAGACGGCAAGCTGATATCACACAATTAGAATATGTGGATGATATTGTTTTACTTAGCCCCCCTGCCGACGAATTGTGGACATGCTGGCAGTGTGAGTCACTGGACTGATTTGGATTGAATGCGATTCGCACTTTGAAACGTTAAAGTGCCTCTTGCGGACTAGGGCACTTCCACTCTTGCCTTCTTCATTGGACGCAGTTCATTTGGGACTGGGGACACCTTCATGTACTTGAGTAACACTATCTTGTCATTTTGTAATATTGCTGATGAAATATCAGCGGGGATATCAAAGGCAGGAGCTACCTTTGCCGACGTGCTTCCTTTGTGGTATCGAAAAGACGCCTGGTCGTCGTTGAAAGGAATGGTACGTAATGCGTGTTCTGCTCCATAGTTCGTGAACGTGGCCTGTTCACAACGCAGATATCAACAGACTTGTTGTGTTTGACCTTGGTTGTCTATGCCACCCAACTCACGTCAAGTTGACTGATCGCGTGAGCATCACGACCGTTCGTCGGCGCTTATTCAGGAACGCTCGAGATTCACTGTAAATTGGTCAACTAATCGCGTTACACAACCTGCGATGGTTATGTCGTGTACACCGCATGTAAGGTGAGCGTTTGCTATACCGGGCATTATATACTGAGACCATCAGCAGTTGGGTGTAACCGCGTGGTCATCAAGCAACTAGGTGGTCACGAAATATGAAAATCCTGACTGCTCCACTAAACAAAGTGGGTAGATACCGCCTGCCTGGCTGGGGTCCCCGTGTTCACTTAAATCGCTGATTAGAAACGCTGTCCGAGATCGTGATGTGTTGCATTCAATGACATACCTACATCCATACCGTTTCTAGTTCCTCTGCTCAGTCTTCTTTCGCTATTTTTCAACCGTCTTGGCAACGTTTTCTTTTAGAACATTCCACGTCACTGCTGAGGTGGGTGGCGGCCCGGGCAAGAGTACCTTTTGTTCAGACTGTTCGCTGCGATGATGGTGAATGTATAATGAATTTAGTACGCACTCTCAGTATGCTTGTACTCAAATTCGTCATTATATTTGCACGCTTGCTTTTCTCTTCGACTGTTTATCCAATTCTCCTGCTGGCGCTTATGATGCACTTTACGGTACTTTCAGTCTTTTTTAGCTTCGCACGATTTTGGAGTTGTCTTTCGTACCCTTTTCATTTGATGTTTCTGCTCACACCATCCTCATACCTTCATGGTCTATATATACTGCCTTATCATTCTTATTAACACAGTATTAACGTAGTAGCGTGGCAGATTTTTCACTCACTGATTCATATCGTACGACCCGCCCAGCTAACCCGTTGGATCTTGCCATAACTGAACGTCCGAACAATCTGTTTGAATCCTGACTAGTTTTTGTTAGTTCGGAACAGTGTTGGTGTTGTTAGTAGCTCCGGCTGATGGTTTTGGTTTTGGTATGTTCGCCGAGCTTGGCATTTAGGTTGCAAATGTTTCATCACCAAGTGAGGTGACATCATCAGTGCGTAATTGTTTCAGCGCATAGTTTTGAGGGTGGACCAAACTCCACGCTCAAAACTACGCGCTGAAACATTTACGTACTGACAATGTCAGCTCGCTTGGTGATGAAAAGTTTGCAACCTAAATGACTAGTTTTTATTTTGCTCTTAGAACTAATCGTCGTACCGTTCTGTATTTGACTAGCTGTGGTAACAGTTCATTTGTTGTCTGTCATCTCAGTTGCGTCGGACGCTCGTTACTTTCTCGCTTTTGAGCTGATTGACTTCTGCGAATTCGCTGCTTGCTTGTTACGGTGGCTTGAGCTCGGCCTGAAATATGATACACACTCGACGCGTCATGAGGAGGTACAATGTACTTAAGACTGCTCGATTTGGTCTTAGTGACTGTTTTGGACCTGAAGTTACACTTGACTGCCGTTCGGCGTTAATACGTTAACTGCGCCTGTATTTGTGTACCAGTCGCGCCTAGCTGTTAGTGTTACGCTGAGAAGACGGCCGTCAAGGCAATAACTTTATTACTGATTGTACGTCGCTCATCGTTGACTACCGTAGCTTTCACATTCGTATCAAGACTTTTCGGCTGGCTGTTTGCGACAAAAGCACCGCACTCGAGACTCGATCTTATTTGTGCTCATCATAAGTGCATACTCTTGTCTTAGTTGACAGTCAGATTCCGAATATGATTGAACGTTCAGGTGTGAAATCGATGGTGTAGTGATAAACACGATCACTTCACAGGCACGTGGGCTAAAGTTCGACTCTTTGTCTTGTCAACAGTGTGCACTGGTGGTGAGGTCTAACATGACGGGAACGCTAGCCTAGTCCTGTTTTTCGAAAGAATCCGGATGAACTTTCATCCGCATTGTTGATGTTGCGATTACATGTGAGTCGTCTTAGGTTCTTTTTGCCGTACTGATCACAACTTTGAATGTAGACAGATGCCTTCATGCTTCCCAGGATGCTTCTTCATCATGGTATTGCAGACAGCTTTTTTTGATGAGTTTGTCTGTTAAACAGGTTGTACAGGATGTATTTCCTTGATTAACGTATTTTGCCTCTGCAAATTACAGCGTATTGATCTTTGATTATTAAGGTCCCTTGCCTGCGTTTTCCTTCACATTGAAGCTGATCACGGACTTATTTTCCAGGGTAGTTATGTGTCAAAGTGAAGTGCCCTCAGGTCAGTGTTTGAATAACCCAATCCTGTGCGTTATTTTTCGATATATAACGGAGTTACACGAACTTTTCGTTGAGGGGTAGATTGTGCAATACCTCAGTATGGGCAATTCTTCTGTGTTTGCGAGTAGTATTCGGAGACTATCTGTTATTGCTCGCCGCTGTTTTCATAACACTCCATACATATGTTGTGAACCGAGGAGGCGGATGACACAGAAGTTACTTATTTGGGGAAACCAACACACGACTTATGCGTCTCAACGGGACTACGAACAGAAACACTCATTTGCACACCACGCTCACCTGAGGATGCTTCAGTCGCTTTGGACACCATGTCTCAGTTCCGTCATGTGGCAGAAGCCATTCCATGTGATGCTGCCCTCCAATGATCTTTCCCGTATTTGTCCCGCGATCATTTCGATCCATGCTGCTACTGAATAGTGGTGTAAGTAGTATGGTGCGACCGTCTATCCTCACTACACATGCAGCATGATCAGTGTGCAGACAAAGATACGGTTCACCGGCCCGTTCTCAAAATAGACTAGTAGAACGCACCGATATTTATTTTGATCGCCCGACGCAGACTGGCGGCTCGGACATACTGTACATGTGCGAACACATCGCCTGCTTCACGTCCGTTTGTGATGTGACCTCGAGTAGTAAAGGCTTGAACATCTAAGCTCTTTCCAATCAGACCTTAGTGACTTATTGGTTGGGACTCTCAGGACGATTGTCACCGGTGGTCGAACATACTATCAACGCTGTTCTAGCAAGTAGCACTAAACTACTTTCCTCTTTTTCACGATTTAACATTCCAATTTCCCTCACCTCCTCGTAATGCGTCTGGTCTTCTGCTTCGTTGTTACAGCCACATGCACAGAACGAACTGTGGACGAGTATCTGGATGCAGCCGTAGAGAAACCGAAAATCATGACAAATGATGCTGAGCTCATTCCATCCGAACTACCGTCTACTGTTTCAAACGATTCTCCGGTTCGATGTCTACAACCCGCTCAAAAAGACGATGAGCTCGAACAGGCTTCCAGTGAACAAACTGTCCTCAAGCAGCGACCAGTTCCCTTCTCCCATTGGTCTTCCAGTCAACTCATGTTGGACTCCAATAACAAACCGAACATCCCCCTACCCAGTGTTATCTACTTAGGCGGTTGAAGTTACCGAGCAGATTGAGTAAATCAAGTCCACAAAGTTACCGACTCATTTTATCGGAATTCTCTTTGGCTCATCTGCTGTCTTTCTTCCCTGTGATAGGGATTAGATACATGATTATTTTGTCGATCGTTTCCACATCTCAGTATTTTTGCTGTTTACTCTTATTTTAAGAATTTTTCTGTATTACATTCACCAAATACATGTATTCTGTCTGTGCGTTGTCCTGACGAATTCAATACCCTTTCATCCTTTGCGTTCTCATTGAGCAGTTATTACATTTCAGCTGCAAAAACTGCACCACAAACAAACGTGTCCCGTTTGGTCTCCTGTTTGTGGTCGGCTGAGTTGATGTATTGGTATCGGATTGTGAGCTCTATCCTCGCATCATGCATAATCTGAAAGGCCAAGTGGAGATTTTTCGTCGTCAGTTGCGGGCGTTGAAATTCACCCACGATGTGAATTTCCAAGGGTAAGGCTTCCGTTTTGTTGAGTTTATGTTGCTGTGATTCAGTCATTTTCCCCATGCATCATCAACAATCTGCTTGCATCGTATTTGGCTCATCCGAACTCCTGTGCTTATTTTTACCTGATATTTTGTATGTTGGACCAGATGTAGATAATTTCCGGTGGGCTTGTCTACATTTCCACTCTAGCATTTCTTCAATGATGACAAGTTCCTTGTTTACGACTTCATAATCCGTATCGGTGACAGCATGGAGCAGTCTTAATGTTTTTTTCTGTTAGCGATACAATCGAAATCCAGTAGTTGTACCATTCTTCGGTTCCGGTAAATTTCTTATTTGTTCAACTGCACACCGTTGTTCCAGACTTCAAAGTGTACAAATAAAACTGTACCTTTCATCTTTTCCATCCTAATGTTCCGGACCTCGGTTTGTCGGGATCAATAACACTCCAAACCATAATATACATGGGTGCAACCCCAAACTGAAAATGATGAGGATGGTAGTCATTTTTTCATGACTCGACGAAAATTATTTCAAAGGACTTCTCCGGTAACCGAAACTAGACGCCCTGGGTTTGAGAGCAAACACAGAAATTGAGACACCAAACATTCCAGTTTGGCGGGCACGATTATTGGCCGTCAGTCCGACTTGGTAAGGACCTCTGTCGCTGCAAATTCCTTCGTGGTGCTGGGACTGCATCGCGGTGTTTTCGTTTTCACTTCCTGCGGTAGTGCTATCCGATCGGTTCGTACCGCCCGATTGATATGGTACACTACCGGAGAAACTCCTTGGGTCATCTTAAACTGACATCAGTTCAGGGAACAGTGATGTTATCAGGGCATCTTAAATTGAGGAGGTTGCAGTTCTTAACCAGGCTGGATAATGATTTCTTCCGTTTTTTTGAACTATTGCTCCATCATAAGCTTAGCACAATAGCTAGTACATGAGTACACGAGCATACTTTATGTGTAGACAGACAGTATGCTTGTGCTTCAGTCGTAGGGACATGAGCAGAAAGGTAGTAAACATTGAACGAAGCGTGGTTGTCAGAATTGACGTGGAGTTGTCGGGGAGTTTTCGTGATTGACGGATGACATTACAACGATATTCGGATGACGGAATATAAGTTTGACGTCTCGGTTTCTATTCGTCATGTGGTTATTTATGTTATCAAAATATAAAAGGCAGCATGTTGACAGTCTCGGTATCTGATTCTTATTGACGACCAGCAGTCTGTAATAGTGCGTTCGGTTCACTGACGGTTTGACTCGTCGGTCCTTACGTATCGCTGCTACATGTCAATTCAACTGAACATCCCACATGTGTGAGCAGAACTGGTGTGACGGGGAAATCTGTACGCTGTTTTCGGTTTATCGGTTGACATGATACAGGAGATTTATGTTTTCCTAAAAGTGTTTGCCTAGCGGCGCTATTTGAGGAATTGTCTTGTATATGCCTTATTGATTTGTACGGTACAAGGGTGTCGCTATGACTGTGGTTTGGCCTGTTAACTCTCAGCACTCGGTAAATTGACGATTGCCAAAGTGAGACTATATAAGTGCGTTAGTAGTATTTAGTGTGGTACACCGTTTACCCCTGTTGGCTATTGCCGATTAGAGGGGAACAGCATTTCTTTCTACAATCCCATTCCACAATAGTTCATCGTATCCTCGATTTTCGCCGTTGCCTGTGTTCTCTCACAGCATGTTTCAAGGAACGCCTGTCGCTTTTATCAACTTCTACCGTCATTTGTTGTGTGACTTCAACGCGGAGCTTACGACACTTTTAGTCAATAAAGGCTTCAGTATATTGGGTAAGTCCACTCATACATCACTGGTATGAACATTTAATCGTCTGTTGTAATCTTAAGCGTTCAAGCAACTGACTTTTGTTTCACATTCTGTTCATTCGTGATCTCGAGGGTTAATTAGAAATTGTTTTGGCTAAGACCGCAAGTTGTATTTTAGTGGAAACTCAGCAAACGCACACTGTCATGTCCGACAACACTGTAACCTGTGTAATCCTACTGTATTGGCCACTTCGCCGGTAGTTTCGGTTTGTTATGTTGCAGTACAATAATCAGATCGATATTCCATTAGTCCAGCTACTCTGACAGTCACTAGTTTTCCCCTTCAAGCTGTCTTATGTTATATGAGTTGGAAATGTGCATTAACTTCGAGCGTGTCAGAAACAAGGTGTGGATGCAGTTAGATTTGGCGACTTCGTTTTTGTGAATCCATGTTTGAAGGGATTTCTCATTTATCAGCGGCACACTCAGTATCCGTATACCGCTTTTGGTATTGAACGTGATAGATGGTCGTCCTAGACCCAATCCTGTTGGAACCAAGGGAATGTAACGGCAGCCGTGTATTCGCATACCTGCCTAGCACGCCTTGTGTTCAACCAACTCTGGCAACACAAAATGATACACTGATGCTAACGCCTTTTTATTCAAGACAAGCAGTAACTGTTTACCGATGGTATGTATAATACTGCTGCATAATTTGTTAAAGAGCACAAATCTGATATTCTCTGTTGTCTGCCGCAGAGATTCGCTAAAGTAAAGTGGATGCCGTAACCCTGGCCATGGTCAGGGTCAGGCTGGTAACCTTGTGATTTTCACAAGAGTCTGAATTCTCTTCCTGAATTTTGGAACTATTATTGGTTAGCCTTGGTTACAACAAACGTTCGGCACCTCCCACAATAGTTGGCATGTCTAAACTAACTCTCTACCTATGCTTCATCATCTCTGATAGGTACCGACACGAGATCATCCGATCAGATGACTTTATTACATGGATTTAATCGCTTACCTTGTTTTGCGCAGAGGATTCTTAATCTAGTAATCAAAACACGGTATTACAGGATTAAGTTGATAACGCGACAGCTGTACTGCTCACTGGAATTTTCATGCTCATCCCTCCAATCTCCTTGAGTTATCATGGTTACGTATGCCATCTGTCTGCTTGATAAATTTGTTGTCATGGAAACCTTAGGCCAACAGTGCAGTAATGCCGTAAGCATTTTTCTGAGATCCAATATTTGTTGGGTCCATGAATTCATGTGGGATTTGTTGTTTTGCTTGTTGTGCGCACCTCTGTCATCCGCACATCATCTAGACCAACTGGAGCTTGACATTTTGTCGTACTTGGACAATAACGGCGTCTAACGGGATTCATCTCGTACATGCTTATAACCGTTACCAAACAGGCTACAAAGCCATGTGGTAAGATATCTTTTCTTACTACTCAGCAGTATTTTGTGATATTTTTCGTCCGTTCTTCAAAAAAGTACGAATGAGTCGGCATTGCCTTAAATATCTTGGAAAACCTGTCATTTTCCGTTAGTAAAATTAGGGCTAGTTGTTTTTTTGCACAATGGCCCAAAGAACTAAAACGTCTTTCATCAACGCCGTAAGATCAATCATTTTGCGTAACCTGAGGAGATTAGGGTGATATTCCTTGACGTAGTTCGGGAGTTCGGATGGTCGAGTAATTAAAGAAACGGTCGAATCTGAAGCACTTCTGTCTGTCGGACAGACTACCATTCTAAGTGGTTGTCTTGAGCAAGAAAAATGTCTCTCTCCTCACTGCTTGAACTTTGTCACTGGTTACCCTATGTTTTCGATGACCCATGGTTGGTTACTTTTCCCAAGAACCAGATTAGAAGTGTGATTGTGCGGTCGATATGGCCTTATTTGTCGACGTGACATAACCGGTATAAACTAGGTCGAACTGCTTGACGGTGTGTTTTACGCCATCTACTGTCAAAACGCCTATACAAGGATGACAGAATGTGTTTACACCCATCTTGGACAGCGATCCTTGTGTTATTAAGACGTGGTTAATGTTTTTTTTCTAGGACGCCGAGGTGTCATTTCTTAACGAATGAAATGTATGCTAATATTTTACACTTCATCTTGCTCTACTTCTGCGAACCTGGCTAATCCATCTCTGTGGTGTTCGCCGGATATCTGCTTTTTCTCCCTCGTTCAGATATGTGAAGGAAAAACATATGCGCATCTCATGGTTCAAGCTTGGCACTGATCGATAATTCTACTTATCTTTTACATCTCAAAATTCCTTCCCAACTTAATCTCTACTCCAATACTAGGCCACTTGATTTTCGGTTTGTTTCCTCATGATCGTCTGAATACGTCATGACTACAGTTCCATTGGGAAACACCATAAGTGTCTCCATGATTGTGTCCTCACTTCACTGCAGGTACAACAGACTACCGCTTTATGGAGGCGGTTTATAGGATATTGCGCGACTTACTGGGTCTTCGTCCCCCTATCACCCTGACACAATTCTACAGCTCCGGTTTCGCTGAAAGGAAACTAGAAATGGCCAGTCAAATAGCTGCTCGTTTGGGCTCTTTAATCAGTCGACCTTTGTCAAAGAGGCGCACCCTACACTCATCCCATGTTGACCACTCCCGTCCGAGCAAGGCTTCGGTGAACCAATCGGGCTTACAGCCTTGTAAATCTCTTCCTTTGGTGTTGCCCGGTGTATCGTTTCATCAGTATAGTACGAAAGACAAATTGGGAACCGGTGACCAAGCGTGCTCGACGAACCACAGTGATTCAGAGTGCATTCAGAGCTCTGTTTGTACCGCACAGTGTGAGACATCAGCCGCTATCGGCAGGCACACATCTGCAGCTTCTCATGGAAGCACTCTTTACCGTACAACTACCAATGGTGAGCGAACCATCCAGAATTCGACCACTCCGGTTGAGCAACATTCACCATCGCATCATTTGTGGACAGACGAGTCGCACAACAAGGCGAGAAAGCGAATATCTGTAGATGTTACGGAACGCTCTTCAATGTCAGAAAAGCAAAAACAATGCTCCACAGTAAGTCGTTGCGTCTTATTGGTTGCTTGCTTCTTCCAGCTGCTTTACTGTTTCGCCCACTGTCGTGCCTATTCTTCTAAAGGATTGTCGTTTTCGAAAAGCGCCTTATCGAAGTCCGTAGGGCGGCGGGATTCCGTTCATGTCGCAAGCAGCGCTCAGTCTTGTTCTTCTTATCATTCTGTTCAACCAGGGCACTACTGTGAAACGTTCGGCAACACAGTTTTTGGTTTTCCATTACTATGGACATAGTGGTGAAGGCCGCCTTAGTTGTAATTTGTCTATGAATTCTGCATAGGTGTATTCTATTTTCAGTGACCGTAGTCTGGCGGGTGATCAATTCGGAAACACGATTATTCCGACGTTCAGTGAAATATCTCAACGTGACTGTGGGATACGGTTAACGCCCACAGACAATTCATCATGGGCAACACGCGACATCGAACGAGTCTTCACTGAGCAAAATTGGCCCACCAGACGAGAAATGACAAGCGAAAGTTCTCGACATAAAAAGTCTGCCAAACGGGCAGAGCCAAGTATGATTTTCTGACATTCAAATATAAACCTCACCAGTTTGTGAACTGAAATTCGGATTCGTAAACGCAAGTGGCTCACGAACACAGAACTGAACGGCAAAGGTTGTGCTTTGCCAAACGAATTTCCCAACACAGTGTATGTCAAAGCAGAGCGCCAGCAGTCAGAGGTGGCAGTGTTTGCGTATATGTACTGCCGAGATGAGTACCGATATTATGGTTCTATCAATCAGTCTAGCGAGTCCTTTATTCTCCCCGCAGTTCATTTGCAGGACTGTATGGATCGGACGGTCAACGTGGAGTTACTGTTTGTTTTTACTTATTAATAGTGTGGTGGTCACGGCATTCAAATGCTGCTTACATTCCATTAATTACTCAGAAGAGAGAAAAATGAAGGCGTATTGCGTGACCTGATGTGTGTCAGTAACAGTAAAACTACAATGAAGCGATTCACTAACATTATAAATTGCTGTTCAATGATCCAGATGAAGATTGTAAAAACGAATAACGATGTTCGTGGCCGGACACTACACAGAGAGATGTGTATACGGTCAGGAGTGTGTGGTTTAGACATTAGCGTTGTTTGAGCTGGGCTGTGAACGGTTAAACAGAGCTACTTTTATGCTTCACTTTTTCCCTTGAAATATGGGACGAAAGGTTACTGACATCCAATCACGTTGAGATATCGAGTGCAGTACGTGAAGAACGTCGTCAGGCTGAATTTGTATGTGACAAGGTTGACAAGTAGGAAGACATATGTGGGTGCGTTGGTGACTACAACATTAAAGTTCGGATGATTGACGATCGGCCATTTAGGGAAGAGGCCAATCAAGAACTCAGAATTTCAGCAGTTAGCTATTCAGCCAATTTGATGAAGTCATCATGGGGGTCATCATTCTGACATTTATTGGCCGTTCTGTTCGTTGGCAAACTTCGGCATAGTGTATTGTTTACACTAATGGAAGGCGCATATTTCTACTGTCAATGAAGTTCGTTGTGGTGGACATTTCTTCCCTATATTACGCCACACATGTGCAGAAGTGAATACTAGCTTTCATCTTCTGGTTGTTCACCTGACACGATGTGCTGATGGCTTGCTGGAAAGGACCGTTTATTGTAATCCATTTTATACTGACCAGCATACATTCTATAACGGTTTCACGCCTGTTTAGTGGAAGGAGGGTCTCTTGCGGGGACGCCGCCACTGCACAGAACTGGAGAAATTTGTTCGGATGATTCATTACCGGACGGGCTTAATAACACGAAGAATGAGCTGTATGAAAACAGTTATGCTCATCAATTCTTCGAGGAGAATGTGGTGCTCGGAATCACTAGGCCTGTAACGTCGGTAGTGGTTGGGAAATTTTTCTTCAAAGGTGGTCATGCCTCATAATTACCCAATGGGCAATTGGAAGAGAAAATATGTCGACCTCTCTCTGCCACTGGAGCACGACCAAGCTTCATGTTCTAGCCCGTCATTCTTACTCAGGCGATGAATGAATTTCCAGTCCGTGTTGGATGTATGCTTGTTTACTCGTCCTGGTGTGTAATGGAGCATGTTGTGCATCCGGACAGCTAGCTGAAAAACGGATGGAGGGATGCCACCTTGCTTGTGTTGGGAATGGATCAATTAGGTCAGTGAGCGGGTTCATCACCACACATCCTACCGGCACAGATTACTTTTTTAACCTGTTCATTCGTTCCAAGCCCTCTGCTACGCGCTCCGGAGCCTATTTGAATCAACTTAACAGTGTAGTCCTCCAACGTTCTACATAGTGCGGCCTTATGTATTCAGCAGATGAATTTGCGATGGTCTCAACTCAACACATTGCCATTGGTAGAACCACAGTAAGCAAATGTTCTTCTGAATCCCGGTGAGAATACCTAGACCACATCCACTCCGTTGCCGATAGATGTGACAACGGTCGACCACTGATGGGACTCACTGGTCATAAAGTATTAAAGTATGATTGTTAAAATAGTAATCACCCATTTTTTTAAAAGCCGTGGATACGTAAGGACCTGATGAGAACATCCCACGGACCAATTCGTCAGATCGTTATTCTTTGGGACCTGGTGAAAAATTTAATATTAAGACACTAGTATCTGAAATATTCGTAAATTGCATGAACAGCTTTCATGCATATTTACCTTGGTGGCATATGCCGCATTTTCTCACGATCTGGCTATCTCCACACTTTTTCAACCTTCATCTGTTTTAGCGGTGAGGTGTTAAGGATACAGACAGTCACTTGGTATGTGCCTGTCAAAACGAATACATCCAGCATATATAGTTTGGTTGTGTGATCAAATCTCCGCAGGGTGTATTACAAGACTCGTGGCGAGTTGGCATCTGATGCCGTGTTCAATCGGGTGTCCCCGGCCAATCAATTGCTTCGTGTAATTATGAAACTTCTGCTCCTTATCTCGATTGAGTTGTCAATCTCCATCTTCTTTCTGACGTTAGGATTTTTTAAATTTGTTCGTTCGCCTCGACGGTTGACTTGCTACTTTAGTGTTAGCTCTGTTTTGCTTACAACTAAGCTGTGTTTTTATGGTGTGATTTGTAATTGGTTTTCTCATTCCCCACTCCTAGCTCTGCTTAAACTTCTTTTCCTTTCAATCAACTTCTTTTTCACCCAGTTTTCCACCACCATTCCTTCTGTGGGTCAGAGGAACCGGACACAATTACCCCGATCCCAAAGCGCAACCATGAACCCACCGTATGTGAAACAGGGCAATACTTACCATCTTTTGAACAGCAACCCACGTCCGTGCTCATACAGCAGTCTGTTCAGCGTGAGCCCCAAAGCTTCCAAACGTCCACCTGTGTCGCGGGGGTCATCAGCCAACGCAATGAATGTATCGGCTACCACTGTATGTAACGACAAGCCGGTCCCAAAAATCTCTGTTTGCAGCCGACGGTGGTCCAACACGTCCCGATGCTCAGAGGTGTCCGCGCCGCACAGTGTAGCATCTCCCACAAACCAAATCTGTTCGAAGGACGAGTTGATGCGAGAAATTTTGCAATCCCTCTCACGACTGACTAGCAAAGTAGATTCTATGCTTTGCCGAATGGACCACTTGGAGACGCGGCTCGCTGGAGACGATTCCGGTCACATTTCGGATAACGATCGGGATCACGCTGAGGTGAGGCTGTCACAGTTTTGCTCGAGCTATTACAGTTGACAAGCCTGAGTATGCTGGTGTCCCCAGCTCACTAGGTCCCGGACACACCTAGGCCACAGCCGTTCATGTTGGGAACGTTGGTTGTGGACTGTTTGGTTTCGTGTCTACTGCGTAATTCACGCCGCTAATGAACAATTCTATGGTGTTCCCGCCGTATGTGGAGGATACCGGGAAACTGGTTTTCTCTTTACTATACCTCATATGTTCCAGGAAATCCCAAAAGTTGGTGTGCAGAAGTGTGATCGTCATTATCTATCTTCAATCGTGCACGCTTGGATTAGTATCGGCAGCTAACCAGCCATGAGGTTATGAGGTGACTGCTTACAACAGAAATCGAGCATATCCATTTGCCCAGTTGTTAAGGCTACACGGGTTTTGCTGGTTGAACTTTATACTCGAGAGTTTAACCATTCGTCGGTCATGTCGTGTATTATTTGCAGATGCCTCAGTCGACTGACATGCAGTAGGCAAATGGTGAAGTCGAATAGATAAATGGGGGTATTTATCAGCCTGTCAACTGCTCTGTGTGAGACCTTTCTCTCCGGTAAACGTCCTCCTCATCCACTTTACTTCTAATCGGACTCATTAGGGAGATGGTGGCTAGTCGGGCCCAGTGGTATAAATCCTGCAACTGTTTGACTAGGCTGTGTGTGTGCGAAGTATATGCAGTGAAAGGGACGGAAAAGCGAAGGCCTCATCTGAGCTACTCTCCAAATGATACCTCGTTCTCATTTGCCGCCTAGTTGCCTGTTTGCAAAGTGTTCCATGATGCTGAATGCTTGAGTTTGAGCTGGGAGCTTTTAATATTCAAGTTACATCTGCTCCTTCTTTTGTTTCTAAACTGTGGATCATCCATCTTATTCATTTATGTAAACTGGTTATGTTTTGTCAGCATTGATGTCCTTGATGATCCTTTGCTCGATCTACTCAAGTAACTCTGTTGGTAGCGTTCCGCGTATCGTCTTGTTCCAATATTGCCTATGCCACTGATCACGTATGCCTTAATAAATCGCGTGACAGAGTTATAAGGTTTCCAAGCTTCAGCCAGCTTACTCAACATGTGTACCTGCCTTTTTCATCGTTTAGATCGATAATTTTTGCTTGCTTCATTTGGCGTTCTACCGTGTTTTTGTATCCGTCCCCTCATTTTGCCGGCCTACTATTGTAGTACAATCCCCATCGTGTTCATTCGGTACCACTTCTTCTGATCACTTACTGGGTTTTTTCTCGAAATAACCTAGCCATAACGGTGCTGTCTACAGTGAATTCAGAGTACCTCACTTTTAGAGTGAGTTTTTTTTACAAGAGCCTACTGAACGAATGTATGGACATATCATTGGTACTCTAATTCCATACGTTATACCATGTTAGGGGTTGCGACAGACTCTTTTGCAAATTCATCACAGAACTTTATCCACCATCCTGATCGCTGTTCTGTTTTTCCCTGAACTCACTAATGGGGGTTTGCCTCCAACACTCAGTTGCCGTCCGACTGAAACTACTCTTCAGCGAATTTTCATTTGATCTAAGACAGTTGACAGTTTCCAAATTGTTCGAGCCTTATTGAACAATATCTTACGTTTTTTTCCAATACTTCTGGATGCTCCCTGCAATTCTAAAACGTAGGACCGCTGTAAAATTGCAGGTGTTACATAGATTTTGTATTGAATGATGGGTTTGGATCGGCCTCCTTTCTTTGCATTCATCTTCCACTGTGTCAGCTAATTGGAAGTCACAATGGTACAGTTTTTGACGGTTTATGAGCTTTTCAACCTTGCAGTCAAGTAAATTTTGTAATGGCCGAATGGCCGTGTTCCGTCGATATGCTAGGATCATCCCTTTTATTGTTTTCGGAAGTCACTGTTGATTTCTTTTTAAAACAATTGGAAGCATTCTGTTTCACTGTGTGAAGTATCTAACAACACGAAAAATGACGCAAATTATGTTGTTTCGCCTGACCTACGAGTGGTATCAGTCTGTTCCGGCATGTTCAGATCTACGTGGATGGATCACGAACCAAACAGTTATACTATTGCATCTTCAGATTCAGTTGATTCATGTGGCAACCTTTCAAGTTCGTGAAGATTACTAATTTTCATTGCAGCAGTGGTTGTAATAGATTTCTCCTCCATTCTCCTGTTTAAAATCTGCTTCAATTTTGACTATATCGAAACTGTCTTCGGTCACTGTACTGTGCATACTATACTGTGACGTTCAAACTTGCGGTATGTGTTACACACATAACCGATTCATCAAGTGCTGGAGAATAACACTGAAAACTTTCTTTGTCCTCAGTTTGCCGAATTGCATTGCCTTTAATATTCTCAACTCGATGAGAAACGGTTTTCGACAAAATACGGACATGTGTAACCCTTCTACTGCCTTCATCCTGTGATACCCAGAACTGCGGACTCCGAATAGCCCTAGGAATCGTATTTGAATCGAAACCTCCCACGCAAGTAATAAGAAGACCTGACACTGGTAGCAGTAAGCAATTGCTATTCATGAATTGAGACGCCGAATTTATGGATGTACAACAGTATTAAAGAAATCACAGTCTGTCATTGGCTGATCTTATTAGCACATGCAACATCGTAAACTGTATGTTA
>QNGE01006896.1:0-27229 GCA_008508345.1 Paragonimus westermani
TCTTAGCGAAGTGGAATTTACTGAGGCAACGGGGATATTGAGAAGACGATTTGAAAGGCCCCATGAAATTATTCAGACTGTCACCAAGGACGTGGTTAATGGCCTGAGACCCACCATGGAAGGCACTGAAGGTCTTCAACGTTAAGCCACTCAGATGAAGTGATGTCAATTGACGCTGTCCTAACTGAACCGTCCATCTGAGTTAAGTTGCCCAACCAACCTTCTGCGTAACGCGGATAGGCTTCCCCGCCCGATGCAAGAGAAGTGGGCAGAGGTAGCTGACTGTCATAAACACTGGTCGGGAGTCTTCTTTCAGCGACTCACTTGGGTTTATAGAGAGGCGAATCACGATTTCTACTAAACTGTATGGTCAACTAATCGCCCGACCAGTCCAGGGCCGCATCAGCGGAAATGAGACCGCCCGCTTCCGCGAGGATTCACAACAAATGTCCTGTGTGTCGTGTCAGGTGACGACCATAATTAGCAGACACTCAGACAACTTGAAAGCTGGTCAATAGATGGAAGACGTGAGGTTCTAAAAAAGTGTATGTTAAACCACAAAGCTAAGTGCTGCGGAGTCCATGTACGGTGTTTACGGCTTCTGTGTGGAGGGCGACATCATACCCTGATGCATGCAGACTCGGCGCCTTCTGGACCTGAGCTCGTAGTGAAGGAGTCAGGCCGTGGAGCTACCTATTTGCATGAAAGAGGGGCTCGTTTCGCTTCGTACCTCTCATGTTGATGGGGAGAGTCAGGTCGATTGAAACGTATGCCCTCTTAGGTAATAGGTCCGATACCACACTCACGAATGAGTCTCTAGCTGAGCGACTAGGACTGTTAGCATGCAAACGAACGCTCAGCATCCGTACAGTGAATAAGACGGATATTAGTGAATTTTAATAGCTGAGTTTGGACGTTGAGCCTTTGGGTGACGGAAGTAGGATCAGGGTCGACAAGGTCCATAATATCGGAGCTCTTCCGGTTGAATGGGCGGAAACCTTACCCAAGGATAACGTTCAGCGGTGGCCCCACTTAGCTGCTATACCCACCACCTCGTTAGGAGAAGATAAAGTCGGGTTGCAACGTTCCGGAAGCACATTTGGTAGTGGGTCAGCGGTCAGGAAACAGACGTCTGTCATACGCTGTGAAAACTATTTTGGGTTGGACCTTGCGATGCTCCATGTCTCTCAGCAAATATCAAGGCTGAATTTCATTGCTTAAGGGGTGCTGAGCTAGAACGACCGGTTCAGCACACGTTCGGCCGAGTGTTTGTCGAGCGCGGATTGTCCGATGAGATGGTTAACTTGTGATGACCAACAAGCCGATCGCATTGCAGAGTCCGCGGTTGAGCTCAAGGGCGGTCGGTATGGGATTGGCTTGTCGTGGCCGTTTGACGGCGTAAGCCTTCCCGATAACCGATGGTTGGCTCAGAAACGTCTGAATTTACTAGGTAGGAGACTTTCCCACGATACTGAATTGGCACGTAAATACATACCGAGACTATCAAGGCACACGTGGCCAGAGGTTATATATCCAGATTTGACACCAGCGAGAATAAGACCCTTCGCCGTTGGTACTTACCTCGCCATCCAGTGATGAGTTCGAGTAAACCTGGAAAGGTGCGGATATTCGACTGCACGGTGAACTACTACTACTACTACTACTACTACTACTACTACTACTACTACTACTACTACTACTACTACTACTACTACTACTACTACTACTACTACTACTACTACTACTACTACTACTACTACTACTACTACTACTACTACTACTACTACTACTACTACTACTACTACTACTACTACTACTACTACTACTACTACTACTACTACTACTACTACTACTACTACTACTACTACTACTACTACTACTACTACTACTACTACTACTACTACTACTACTACTACTACTACTACTACTACTACTACTACTACTACTACTACTACTACTACTACTACTACTACTACTACTACTACTACTACTACTACTACTACTACTACTACTACTACTACTACTACTACTACTACTACTACTACTACTACTACTACTACTACTACTACTACTACTACTACTACTACTACTACTACTACTACTACTACTACTACTACTACTACTACTACTACTACTACTACTACTACTACTACTACTACTACTACTACTACTACTACTACTACTACTACTACTACTACTACTACTACTACTACTACTACTACTACTACTACTACTACTACTACTACTACTACTACTACTACTACTACTACTACTACTACTACTACTACTACTACTACTACTACTACTACTACTACTACTACTACTACTACTACTACTACTACTACTACTACTACTACTACTACTACTACTACTACTACTACTACTACTACTACTACTACTACTACTACTACTACTACTACTACTACTACTACTACTACTACTACTACTACTACTACTACTACTACTACTACTACTACTACTACTACTACTACTACTACTACTACTACTACTACTACTACTACTACTACTACTACTACTACTACTACTACTACTACTACTACTACTACTACTACTACTACTACTACTACTACTACTACTACTACTACTACTACTACTACTACTACTACTACTACTACTACTACTACTACTACTACTACTACTACTACTACTACTACTACTACTACTACTACTACTACTACTACTACTACTACTACTACTACTACTACTACTACTACTACTACTACTACTACTACTACTACTACTACTACTACTACTACTACTACTACTACTACTACTACTACTACTACTACTACTACTACTACTACTACTACTACTACTACTACTACTACTACTACTACTACTACTACTACTACTACTACTACTACTACTACTACTACTACTACTACTACTACTACTACTACTACTACTACTACTACTACTACTACTACTACTACTACTACTACTACTACTACTACTACTACTACTACTACTACTACTACTACTACTACTACTACTACTACTACTACTACTACTACTACTACTACTACTACTACTACTACTACTACTACTACTACTACTACTACTACTACTACTACTACTACTACTACTACTACTACTACTACTACTACTACTACTACTACTACTACTACTACTACTACTACTACTACTACTACTACTACTACTACTACTACTACTACTACTACTACTACTACTACTACTACTACTACTACTACTACTACTACTACTACTACTACTACTACTACTACTACTACTACTACTACTACTACTACTACTACTACTACTACTACTACTACTACTACTACTACTACTACTACTACTACTACTACTACTACTACTACTACTACTACTACTACTACCACTGTAAGTGTCATGCCTGACGGACGACATAGTGGGTGTGTTGGTATGGTTCCGAAAGGATTTGGTAGTTTGTCCTCAGACATAGAGGAAATGTTTTGCTGGTGAAGGTACCTGAAAGTGACCGGTGGGCACTGAGATTTCTTTGGTGGAGTAATGAACCAATGTCTGGCTCACCGGAAACGTATGAGATTACGGTCCATCCTTTCGGGGCTACTTCTTCTCCCTTCTGCGCGTCATATGCACCCAGGAAGACTGAAATTGATAACGGGCATCGATTTAGCAAGCTGGCCAGCCAAATTTTGTTTGAGAATTTTTACGTCGACGACTGCTTGGTATCAGTGGATATGCTTGAAGATGCCATATGTGTAAGGTCTCTTTGGGCTAAATGCTTCTCCTTGGTGAATTTAAACTAATAAGGTGGAAGTCTAACAAAACAGAGGCGTTTTTAGATATACCGTCGAACGAAAGGGTGTCTGTATCAGCAACACAGGACATAAGTGACCACAGTTACCAGAAGGCCCTTGGGGTCCAGTGGCACATATCGGATGACTACTTCAGGTTTCGCGTATCTTTACCGAGGAGGCCATTCACTCGGAGAGGCTTGTTAGCCCGTATCGCGTCGGTGTAAGACCCATTGTGGTTGATCGTTCCGCTTGTTCTCCGTGGTCGGAAGTTATTCCCATGCTTATGTGGCGCGAATATCAGATGGGATACATCCTCAGACAAAAAGTGTCAAGGTGAGTGGGAAGAGGGGTCATCGGGCATAGCGACTATTGACTCAGTTGCTGTACCGTGTTGTATCAGATACCGTGGTGAAACGCCAACACGCTCGGAGTTGCACATGTTTTCTGACGCTTCCGAGATGGGCTATGGAGCTCTCGGCTATCTCTGAAACATCTTGGGAGATGACAGCATTTTTTGCTGCTTCTTGATGGGTAAAATCCCACGTTGCACCACTGAAGCCCTTGTCTGTTCCAACGTGGGAACTTTCAGCCGCGGTGTTAGCAGCTAAACCCAGGAGATTCATAATGAACTCAAGCTAGCATTGGACAACATCATACTTTGGACAGACTCCTTCAACGTGTTAGAGTGCTTGAGAAACAGCTCTTGTCGCCTTTTCACATTTGTAACCAACCACGTTCAACTAATTTGCGACTATACCCAGGGTTATCGATGGTAACACATTCCGTCCGAGTTAAAGCCAGCGGACATAGATTCGCGAGGGACCTGCGATGCTTGTTCCCAATAAATTCACACATCGCCGAGTGGTCTGGCCTTTTTGTGGCTATTTGAGAATTTGTGGCCACCGGACAGGCCGTTCAAGCCGATTAAAGCTAAGGAATTCGAATTGAAGAGGGTGCTGGTGGTAACCAGCGTTAGTAGCGCGTACTGGTTTGTGGAGCTTGTTTCACGTTACTCTCATTGGTAAACTGTACCCCGTGAAATGTCGTGGTTAATACGATTTAAGAATTAGTTTACGTGCATGAAGGCTGGCCAACAGCGTTACATTATGCTGGGTTATTTGAGTAAGTTAGAATCGGATCTGACTTGTGAATCCATCGTTCTACTGTAGCAGCAAAGCGCCTTTGGTGGGGGCTGAACGGAACACTCCAAAGGCCGAAGAGGTACGCTGGACTGACTAAAACCGTGTTACCACAAACGATGTTCTGTATCTCGGTGGAAGGGTTTCAACCGGGCTGTCTAGTGGCACTCAAGTGATAACACTGCCGCCCCGTTGAACGGTTATGAATATGATTATCAGACACTGTCACGAAATTGAAGGACACATGGGAACTAGTCACGTCCTATGGTGTATACAATTGAGGTCCTGGAGTGTCAAGGGCATGGCTAGTGTGCGTCTCGTCCTGCTAAACTATACAGAGTGCAAAATGTTGTTAGCAAAACAACTCCAACAAGTGAAGGTCGCGTTTCCTGTTGATTTCACGATGCCCGGTGGCGCCCCATCCACAGTCTGTGGCGCAGATTATTCTGCATCTATGGAGATTCCAACTGGGAAGAGCATTTTTTAATGATGTGTCTGTCTCCTCACTCGTTTGAGGACAAAAACTATACATTTAGAAGTTGCACAGTCCATGCTAACGGATTTCCCTGTGAACGTTTTGTGAATATCAATCCTGATGTATTATTAAAGCTTGCTATCGTTTTCTTATAGAAGTTTGTTCCCGCACGGTTTCTCTTCCATACTGTTACTTGCCGGACATCTGCTTATATGTACCCCGGTTTCATTTACCCTTGACCGCTTCGCCATTACAGGACTGTTGAATGTGATCATATTTACGTGAACCGTCAATCTCGGAACTTGCATATTTGATTGATTCAATATCGAGGTTTGTTGTTATCCTCCACTGTTTGGTTTGTCATAATGTTCTCGAACATCAGCACCTTATTACTGAGAAATTCGCCAAAACGACCGTCTTTCACTTTGGATCCGAATCGGTTACTCGACGGGCTCAGAAGTTGTAGACGCACTTTGCCCACAGATGTGGTTATCCTGGATCCAGCATATCGATAGACGTTGCGAGTAGGCTAAGTGTTGCTTGAACAACCACAAGACGTCCGGGATCATCAATGGTCACGAAATCTATGGTCATTCTCTCAATTTCTTTTTTGCCCTTTGCAAATATTGCAATATCATCTGCAAACAAATTCGTGCGTATCGTCGAAGCACGTAGTCGATCTGGGAAGTTGGAACGCCGATTATCCAGCAAGCGACTCTCTGTATGGTACCCAACCTCAGCGTCATCCTCCTAGTTCTGAGAGGTGACGGTTAGCATCGCTGTCAAATATAAACTATAGGGGGCCGAGGATTAGACGTAACTCTGCTTCACGCCACTAACATTGAGAAAATTATCGGAGCTCTATCCACATGGTTGTGCTTTCTCTTTCATGTCAACAGGCAACATTTTAATCTAATTGTTGAACCTCCTTGGACGTCCTAACTTATCAAACACTGTCCGCAATGTCTCAGAGCTAACTAAAGCAATGTCCCCTGTGAAATACACGGAGAGGACGTGCAGCAGATGGTTTTTTTCACGACAATTTCCTTGGATTAGTCGAGTGACGAGCACTGCCGATCGTTCTGCGGTTCACCCGTAATCCACACTGCCTCTCAGCCACATTGGCCTGTAAAAATTCAGTGTCGATTCGGTTTAACAGGATTCTTGCAAAGACTTCGCTTAAGCAGCTCATTAGGCTAGTGTCTTGATAACCGTTAGGGCACTGTTTACTTACTGTACGTGTGAACTAGGGTACGATCAAGATATCCTTGAACTACTGTAGCACCAATTCCTGCTCCATGGTGGAGTGAACCAACTAAAGCACGGTGCGTTTTTAAAACTAGTCCACCATTCATCAGAATATCCCTCGGCAGCTCATCCTCACCTGCCACCTTTCCACTTTGCGGTTTTATGACACCCCTGCGCATTTGTGCCCAAAGGAGTGTAAGGGATAGTGTCAGTTTCAAACTTCGTTGTGATAGACTGTTCGTGGTGTTCCAGTAAATATTACCAGGATGGTTTGGTAAGCCACCAAACTGCCCGAGCAAGGCTTTCGCGATGTTTTCTGATTGGGCACACGCGAAACAGTGTACACGTCGGTCAATCGTTCAGTAGGCCGGGTGGACAGACCGAGAAACACCGTTGGCAAATCGTAGAGCTCCTTGTCGTCGTCGGTCAGCATAGCCCTGCATCCGCCAACCCTGCTTCCTCCATCAGCCGTCCTTGGCTGCCGAGTCTTTAGACTATTCGATGGCAAACACTCTGTAATGTGGTCCACTGGGCTTCACTATCCGGACCCATTATGCGAACAGCAGATGTCAATTCGCGGGTAACCGCACCGTTGCCAGAGAACCCTTCTGGTTGTTTCTGTCACCAAATATCTAGAGACGCGATGGTTACTACCGTGATCTGTTCCAGAATATTCAACGGGAACGACATTGTCTTTTGGATGAACGGAACAGCAGTACCTGTTCCCCGTTATTTGATTCGTACGCCCTTGTGGCCTTGTGCCAACGCGGTTCGGAGGTCATAATGTGAAGACGGTGGACCTGCAAGCGGACTTTATTTGTTGGTTTGCTCACCAAACAAATTAGAATACCTTATAGTAAGCAAGTTAACGTGTTAAAGAATCGAACACGCGAGATCCTCAAGTGAGACCACACGTCATTCCCCAAAGGAATAAAGTCCACTGGGAAACTCCTGCCGAAGTTGAGAATTCAAGCACGCGTTGGAATGGTTAGCGGCATTCTGAACGATCACGTTGGAATCACTGTTTTCTTATAGCAATATACCATTGAAGGTGATGCGATTTATCATGCGCCACGACTAAATCTGGGGTACCTACGCCAGCGCACCAACGTTGACGTCAGTCTTTTATTGAACATTCACATCTTAAAGGTAAAATGAATGGTCAGGGTGGTGATAATAAGGCAGCTCTAACGTCGCAGGTAAGTTAGGAATAGTTGGACAACAAACACTGAAAAATGGTGGTCGCGAACATTGACTGAATCGTGGACACATGAGCAGGATTCGAGGGCTATGCTGCGCGGTTCGCTTACCGTCGAAGAATCGATGCGGTTGGCGGCCACGATACAGGCACCATGCTTCGCCGAGAAGGCGTAACGGACACTTGTTTATCGGAGCTTAACTTGGTGTGCAAACCTAGTCTTGCTCGAGGCTGCCACATCAATAACATAGCGGCTCAGTTCAATGGAGGTCACTATGGTGTGACTTTCTGGCTGTCCGGTGCTGCATCGCTTCACCAGAGTACGCACATTTTATATCCAGACGGACACCGTCTTATATCTACCCGCATCTCTCAGACTGACCAGTGAGTCCTCACACAATGTGTCCGAATCAGCGGTTTGACTTGTGGGGTGAAAGGAAATAGTTTTTTCTTGAGGAACCCTATTCGAAGACTCGGACTCAAAGGCTTAACTCACAAGGCAACGGGATGTAAAGTTTTCTTGAACACTGTACCTTAATCCGATAACTCTAAGATCTGGTTTATTTGGCAGTGGCTGGCCAATCTCTATCGATGACATAATAAAGAGGACGTAGGGGAATCATTCTGATTATTTTTGCACTCAGTAGATACATTGTAAGTTTAATCGAGATTCTGGGAATTTACGCGGATATTTCGACCTTAAAGAATAATATGCAAGCAGACACGGCCAACTCTTGGGCGGTCAACGTGCTTTTCCTTTGATGGTATCTTTCCAAAATCTTTTGTTTCGTAAGCAGAGAAATTAGTGTTGCAGCCTCAAACGTAATTCTGATGCATACTCATAAACTCGCGTTTGATTGCCTAGGTATCACCGGGCGGCCAGCGCTGCGGTAGAAAAACATCAGATTAAGTATCTTTTTTCTGGCTACTGCCGTTTGGCCTGTGTGGCATGGATGGACCTGGAAAATCCTAAGTCCTGATCAGTATGTTCAGCTGGATCAGAACAGAACGCAAACCTGACCACCACTCCAAGGCAACAATAAAGATGAAGCCAAACACCTAGTGGAGTGATCACTTGCTATGACCGATTGATCTTTCCACCACTATTGACGACCATGTGAAACCCTGTCCATGGGCCATTAGCACGCTAGACGCCAACAACGGTTTAGCCGAGGCACCCACAGCGGTCATGTTTGTACACGTCTGGACAGTATGCAGCTTATGACACAAGCTATCTCTACTGGTTGGTCACCTTTCAACCAAGCATACAATGATGGGAAGTTCATAGACTGTGCAGCCCACACGAGACTGTTCAAAGGAGCACCGCCTAAAATCTTGAACTCTGTTACATTCGCTACGATGCTGGACCTACAACTGCCCTACTAAAAATGACGAGAAAACTTGGTTCATTACACGACAAAATAATGAGAGGCTTGATGAACAATCGTTCGCATCGAATGCTCATGCAATCAGTGACCGAGTTTCAATCCAGCATCCTTAGTTTTAGATTACACCGGCTTCAGCGTGTCTGCATGTGAGAGCTGCATTTAACTGCAAATGGCGTTCACTTGCAGAAATCGCTAAATCTGATTTGTTTAGGAATCTCAGTGAGCACATTTATAGAATTTGCTGACACTTATGCTGATACTTTTGTCAATCTGTGTTTGAGGGTAATGTTGAACGTCCAATTTATCAACATATGTCTGCTATGTCTGTAGAAATTTATTTCGAAATTTTTCCTGAATTACCTTTCGTTGCAAGCAGCAGTTATGGCTACATAATGAAAAGGTGTTTCTTAATTTTTATAACCATCAGTGCATACCAAAAATTGTTTTGGCCCGTTATGACTTTATAAATCTATTTCTTTCTTGATACCCCACCATTTTGACGCGTGAATTTCCCGTTTAATTGCAGCCATTTTGCAAGGTCTATTTTGAACGACTAGTTGTGATCGCCAGTTTTGTCGCTGAAGTCCGCTCGCAAGCGACAAACCCCCAAATTGATCTACCACTAATGCGCAATTGTTCGGTGTGTGTATAGGTGACTGAATGTTCCGTGAAAAAAAGCGCTTTTGCACGACCACACGAGTTTGTCTTGTTGTGTCGAAAGGTAAAAGCAGTGCTAAAATAAAGGCGGTAATTCGATAGCCCAGAACGTTTGTGAAATAGCTGAAACTGCTAGTTCGATTAACACGTAAAGTTATTGGATGTACGTAATATTCGTTAGGGTGACCTATTGGCTGGCTTTCTGATATGATAATCCGTGAACACGGCGATGACATCTTACGTAGATAATAGCATGCTGTGTCAGCAAAAGGCGCTTTGGCAGCGATTCCGTTTATTGCACAAACTTCCGTACAGGTCATGTCAAAAACTAAACCACAACCGCGTACACTCATTTGCACGACAGACATGCACTCACATACATTGGGTGACAGTACGTTGTCATTCGCCTTGGTGAAATTTCTCACACAGCACGCATACACTGTTCCGATAGTCCATTCTTGTCCGTTTTGTTCGGGGCTTGTCCTCTTCCTCTTGAATGTCGCCTGTGCGTAATATACTACTTGTGAGTAGTATACTACTCACAACGAAGCTGCCTGTTACACAACATTCCTCCCACTTCTGAGGTTTTTTGGTTCCTTTGCATTTGTTGACGAATCCTCTCCGATCGACGCGGTGTTTCCTCCCGGATTATTTATCTTCTGGTTCGTCGCGCCGGCATCTCGTGCCACGTTGATAACTCACTGGCGCGCACTCTTTTCGTCTCGCCGTCCTTCTTGATCGTGTATACTGGACCTCGTCTGGATATTACCAAATACGGACCTTTCCATTTAGGCAAAACTTTTCTTGATCCTGGCCCGCTGGCACCGGTGTTCCGATGGTCTCGATATTTCACCTGTTCTCCTAGGTTGAACATTCTAGTCTTGCCGAACCGTTGCGTGCCTGCGATGCTTTCAGATTTCGTTGGGCTCTTTCTCTTTCGGCAACCAATTCTTTAGTGGAATCAGTGCACTCTGGCCATACCCCAATGTCCTGATCCACCGGAAGTCGAGGGGTTCTACCGTACATCAATTGAAATGGAGATTTCTTCGTGCTCGCCTGCACAGACGCCCGGTAGGCCAATAACACTAGTGGCAACGCAGACTCCCAGTCTCCTCCTTTGGCTGATAACCATTCTTTGACCGTTCGGTTGTTACGCTCAGTTAGGCCATTCGTTTGTGGGTGATACGGCGTCGTTCGGATGCGCTTGATTCCCAGTTGTTGCATGCGTGTTCGAAACTCCTCGCTTTCGAAGCATGGTCCCTGATCCGTCAAGATCGCCTTTGGTACACCGTGGTTTGCTACAATGTGCTTCATCACCATATCTCCCACCGTAGATGCTTTCTGATCCGGAACGCCAGTCGCTTCGATCCAACGGGTAAAGTGTTCCGTCATGACCAGAACGTACTGGTTACCGCGGGCGCTCAGTGGAAATGGGCCCATAAGATCCATAGACCAGAGTTCACCGATTTCGGAGACTGGTATTGGTTGTAAGGGCTGTTGGGCTCCCCGATTGTCGCTTTTCAGTAACTGACACTGTTGGCATGCAAGCACGTAAGTTGTCACATCCTCTTTCATTTTCGGCCAATATGCTCTTTGTTGCAACAGATCGTACGTCCTAGTGCATCCGGTGTGTGCCATTTCATGGCAGTCTGCCACCACTTTCCTCCTCAGTTGTCTCGGGATGACTACCACGCACGGGTGCCCAACGCCACGCTGCCATGTCAATACGCCTGCACTGTTTAAGCCAACTCTTTTCCATTGGGATGCGATTATTTTCAGCTCCTCATCCTTAGTATTTGTGGGGATTCTCACGCCTCTTGCCAGAGCTTCAATCACTTTCCGGAGGACCTTATCTTGACGTTGTAGGCGTACTAGCGTTTGTGGGTCCTGCTCCATTATTAAGCCGTTGACTCCAACGGTCACTTTGGGGAGTTCGTCGTCTACTTGTGGTCGAGAAAGAAAATCCGCGACGCAATTGCTCAAACCAGGCACATGGTTGATCGTGAAGTCATATTCCTGTAAACGTAATGCCCATCGGGCTAATTTGCCTCTCGGGTCCCTCGCAGTCATGATCCATTCCAGGGGTTTGTGATCCGTCTCCACGTGGAACTGTTGACCCAACAGGTATGGCCTCCACTTGTCCAGTGCCCAGACGATTGCCAAACATTCCTTTTCAATAGTCGAATATTTCTGCTCCGTTGGAGTCAGGACTCTGCTGGCATACTCGATTACTCCTTCCTTTTGCTTGAGTACTGCCCCAATGCCACGGTCACTGGCATCTGTTGCTACGATGAACGTTTCTTTTGTATTCGGTAGTTTCAACGTCAGTTGTTGCTCGTTCATCGCTTGTTGCACTCGCTTGAACGCCCTCTGGGCATCGTCGGTCCATTCAAATTTCTTGTCTTTTCGAAGGAGTTCGTACAATGGCGATGCAATGGAGTGAAAATTTTTCACGAACCGACTGTAGTACCCCGCTTGACCCAAAAATTGTCTCAGGGTTCGTTTGGAATTCGGAGCCACGGCCTCTCTAATTGTCAGTATTTTCTCCGGGAGAGGCTTGATTTCACCTTGACCCACCTTGTGTCCCAGTAACACCACCGATGATCGTCCGAGCTGTGACTTATCAGCATTGATCCGCAGTCCTGAGTTCTTAATGCGATTCAAGACAGCATCTATATGGGCAGCATGTTCCGATTCCGTGTTGCTGTATATTACGATATCATCTCCGTATACCGCCACATTATCCAGTCGTTTTACCAGCTGAACCATCAGGCGCCGAAATGTGAAAGGTGCCCCGGATAGGCCGAACGGCATGCGCTTGAACTGATACTGTTTTTCGCCTACCGTGAATGCGGTCTTCTCACGATCTGTGGGTTTAATTGGTACTTGCCAGTATCCGGAGCGTAAGTCCAAAACTGTGAACAATTTCGCCTGCTGTAGCTTGTCAAAAATATCAGCGACGGACGGTATTGGTACGACTGTATTCTGTGTTACCTCATTCAGCCGTCTAAAATCCACACAAAAGCGGTACTTCCCGTTGGACTTCTTCACCAGGAGAACAGGCGAGTTGTACGGACTGTTGGCTTCTTCGATAACATCCTCGCTCAACATGTTCTGTATTTGTCTCCTCAATTTCTCTTCAAGAGGAACCGGCATCCTGCGGAGTCCGTGAGGTCGAAATGTTCCGGTTGTTGGTATTTCATGGGCAATCCAGTTGCAAAATCCGTACGGATCATCGTCATTCGCAAATACTTCCGCGTATTTTTCGACCGTGGACTGGAGCAAGGGGGCTGTGCAACTGGGGGTTTTAACCTTGCGTACTTGCTTGACGCTATCCTGTCGCTGTCCTATGAGCGTCAGGGAGCCATACTTGGTTGACAATTTCTTGAGCTTCAAGTCAATCACGGCATCTGTTGCAGTGAGGAACTCGGCTCCGAGTATCGTTTGCCTGATTTGTGGGGACACAATGAAACGGTGCTTTACGATATGGCCGCCGATACGTACCCCACATTCTTTCACACCGTCAACCAGTAGACTATGACCTCCAACCGTCCTGATCATCATGGATGTCGGTTCGAGTTTTTAATTTTCTGTACGAGCAATCAACGAAATAGCTGCCCCTGTATTGACTAAACACTGTTCTACATCTCCATCAACTTCAACCCTTGTATGTACGGCCCCCTTCTCAATCGCTCCCATTACTAGTCGACCCGCCCAACAAAAAGAACAATCACGGATCACTTTGTTTTAGACCTCTTAGACCGCCTGATTGGACAATTCTTCTTCCAATGTCCTTTTCTCCACATATGTAGCATCCTCTTGGTTGATCGTTCTTCCATGATTCTTTTCTCAAAGCAGCAACATTAGCTGCGAGTTGCTTCATTGTCTTCTGAATTTCCTCCACTGAGGCCACGGACATTACTGCCAACTCCCGCGTCACCTTCGCCAGATCGCCAAGGTCTATCGGCCGGGCGACATGAACAATGCGGACTTGGTCGCTAACCGCCATCCGGAGACCTTCAACAAACTGTTCCGTTAGCAACTGTCGTCGTGATTCTTGATCCAAGCCTGGCAGAGCCCTGTCCAGCAAACCTTGCAGAGTAGTAGTAAACAC
This sequence comes from Paragonimus westermani, assembly GCA_008508345.1. Lineage (NCBI taxonomy): Eukaryota > Metazoa > Platyhelminthes > Trematoda > Plagiorchiida > Troglotrematidae > Paragonimus > Paragonimus westermani. Next base: position 14,002 of record QNGE01006896.1, read on the forward strand.
GGACGGGTCCTCTCCTTGCCCAAGTCTGACCGCTTTGAACTGTCCCATGGCTTCCTGGCAGTCGGTCGGGCTGTCAAACGCAGCAACCAGCGCCTCCTTCGCAGCGGCCCACTCCATCTTCGTAAGGCCTCTTCGCGCTGCGTCCGGCACCGTCTTCGCCCTGCCCTTCACCAGCGTCCACAATGCATTTAGCTTCCCGCGGTCGGTCTTGAGTCCGACTACTTCGGCCACGTCCTCCAAGTCCTCCAGGAACGTCCGGACGTTTCCATCTTCGAATGGCTGTGGCCAGGGAAACTTCATCCTCGCGTTCGTCACGGCACCAGTTGTGTCCGCAAAAGGCGTTTGGGCAGCGTTGAAGTAGCTGCTTGCGTGAGTTTTGGTTATTGTCATGTGCTAATAGAATGTTGGTGGCCACGTTCAGTGCTCTATTTATTCCCTTCTTATTGATTCGTCTCCTTACGTTGGAATTCTTTATACCGATTACGCGCCTTTTTTACTACCTGACACTACCGCTCAAGTTACGCGCGTGACAAATCATTTCTCCTATGAATGCGGATCTTGATGTATCATTAAATATTGATACTGTTTACTTGTAAAACTTGTTTTCGCTTAGTTTTTTCTTCATTACTTTCCTTTGCCGGACCTTTGTTTATATATTTCATGGTTTCATTTTCGCCTGACCGCTTCGCCATCACGTGACTGTTGCATTCGGTCATAGTTACGTGAACCGGTAATCTCGGGACTTGTGTACTTGGTGGATTCAATATCGAGGTTTGTTGTTGTCTTCCACATTTGGTTCATCATATTGTTTTTTAACATTAGCACCTTATTAATAAGAAACTCGCCAATACGACCGTTTTCCTTTTTGAATCCGAATTGGTTGCTCGACGGGCTCAGAATTTATAGACGCTCGTTACTTACAGACGCGACTATTGTGGATCCAGCATATCGATAGACGTTGCGGGAAGACTAAGCGTAGCTCGAACAACCACTAGACGTCCGGGATTAACAGACAGCGAGTCCGTTTATTGCATAAACGTCCGTACAGGTCATGTCAGAAACTAAACCACAACCCTGTGCACTCATTTGCACGTTAGACATGCATTCACATATGTTGTGTGGCAGTACGTTGTCATTCACCTTGGTGAAAGTTTTCAAACGGCACGTATACACTGTCCCGATAGTCTCTTCTCGTCCGTCGTGTTCAGGGCCCGTTCTTCTGTTCCCGAATGTTGCCTGTGGGTACTATACCACTTGTGAGTATTATGCTACTCCCAACGAAACTGCCTGTTACTCAACGAGCTGAAATGCCACAAAGTTTCCTGAGAACTGGCAGGTGATTATTTTAAATGTATTACCACAGATACGTTCACTGATCAATCCATGCCCTAAACTAAATATACAGTGAGAGAACAGGTGAATTCTCTCTGTTTGTTAAGTCATTTCGATCAGCTGTACCAGAAGACTCCTCAGCTTTCATCAAGATGGCGTATGTGCACGGTGATTGAAAGTACTCTGGTGGGTTGTGCTGCTGTTTTTTACGTACCGGATTACTGCAAGTCTCTCAACAAGCAGACATTTATAGCTTTACTGTAGATTGTAGATGACTCCACAATGTACTAAATATAAGCTCGTGACTGGTACGTCAATTATTTATATTGAAGACGATAAAGGTTTGCTACCCTTGAACCAGTACACTTGGCGGTGTTTGCTTGGCACAAACTAACCCTTACATTTCCACCGTATTCAAGATTGCGTCTCACACGAGATTTTGGCATATCGACTGTGATTTCTTCTAGTCATCTGAGACACATTAGATAGTGAGGATTTCATTGTACTGTGCGAAACAACGCCTCCTCCCAGTTTACTTAATGGAACTTCGTCTCATTTTTATAGTAATTCCGGCCACTTGTGTCCGCCCGAGTTCAGTTTTTAACGCTCAGCATGTGCTGTGAATCTTGTCTGTGCAAGTAGAGAGCCACACTGTTTTGAAGATCCTAGGAAGTGGGCCGCTGGGAATTCAGCAGATTCCATAAAATTGGTGCTAGTGTTTCCATTGTGCGTGTTGATCTACTGGTGCCCTCTGCGGGGCTTGGTTGACATGGGCCAAACTATTTTGTGAGCTGACGGCGGTTGTGTGGATCTCACTTACTCACCATGGAAGTTGTCTTATTAAAAATGAGGCTCAGCTTTTGTGCAGTTCCCAGGGAGTACTACAAGAGTGCACGCTTAGAACAAACGCATGTACAAAAACTAGTTATACATTGAATACTGGTTATGATTACCATCAATATTCTTGGGGACTTTTAATCTGATTGTGTTATACCCTGTCATAGTCCAGCCTTCAACCACTGTCAACCGAAAACACCGCAATACCTCGCGTTTTGCAATAGTCGTTTCATGTTTTGAATAAATTTCTGAATAAGTTTCACTGGTACACGTTTGCTCCATTCCGTGGTTGTTACACAAGTGTGGGTGTATTGGTTTTCGCGGATGTACGGTTAACCTTGGTTACACAGCTTTGCGTTTTGTTTCATTAAGTTGAGTCATCCCGTTCTTTGCGCATTAATTAATTCGTGATCGTGAGTAAGTAAACCCGTCAGCATACCGCACCAAGATTCCCAAATAAGTTCGACATATCGAACACTTAACGGAGTACAAAGGTAATTTAATTGAGCTCATTGCCATTCTACATCCTAAATGGTGACTCAGAGAGCTACAGATGTCAAAGTCCTTCAATAGCTGAAGAGAAGACTGCAATCTTTTTGAGGTTTTTTTATAAACGTTAACTAAGGCGGCCTTAACAAAGAATGGGAGAGCATCTCCAAGGAAGGAATGATACGGAACACGAAAACGGTCCGTTGTGTCTTGGAGAGGCCCAAAATGTCCCAGATTGTTTGAACAAATGGTTATTGTACATTTCTGTACGTATGTGCATGAATCACGTTTGGGTGAACGCGATCAATGTGCGTAGTTGCAGGCTATATAAATAAGTGAGAATGCTGCCGCTGATATCACTTGTGAATGGTATTCAATTAACATGAAGCGATAGCTGTCTAGTACGATGAATATAAAAATGTCAGCATAGGAAGCGTCATCAAAAAAATAGAAATGTAGTTTACGAACATTTGATGCACCCATTGACAGAGGAAATAGCCTGTGTAATCCAAAAGATTTCACCAAAAAAATATGATGTTGCACCAATTAGATGTCTACAAGGTTATATCCGAACCATTACTAAAGGTATTATCAGGAAAGATGTTCAAGACGTCGCAAAATGAACCGTGAAAAAACTGTGCTTTTACATGATTTCGCTGGCGCCGGGAAACCTTGGAAACAACTCCGTTGGGAGGATGGAGAATGGGAAGTTTCGAAATCAGGCAGACAACTGGACAGGACTTCGTTATTGGTTGGAAAACGACTGAAGTTTGATAGTCTCGCGAGTCATTTAGTCGGTATGAGATTTCGAGTGTACAGGCGAGGTATAATATTCCATTTATGAAAAGGATGCGGCTTCGTCAGTAACTGCAGTACACCTGTTGATTGGTACGCCGGTTCAGCAACACGGGCAGTGTCGCTGTAAACCCCTACGCGGTTCATGACTAGTCCTGAGACGAATCACTAGCCGGGGAGATTGTAATAAATGCTGGTGAAGAGCGACTGAAGATCTAAAAAGATGCGAAAGTGGACAACTGGGTGGTAAACAGATGCTAAGAGGAACTTCTCGCGCACAGTTCTTCGTTGAGCCTGTAACAATTTTGTTAGTACTGCCTCGTGCGCACTGGGTGTTGGTATCGTTCCAGCTAACTGTGGTGGTTTGAGTGCGAGGATTTATTTTTTTTAAAGCGCTTCTTGTTTATCAAGCCGCAGGTTGATAAATATTGGGATAGTGTGATATAGAAGTTTGGGTCAACGCGCTGAGTCTTTGTTTTTCATTGTCGATCGGTTATCGCTAGTGAGTATCGACCGAGTATTATTCTATTGGATCAGCTGCAACACACACCAACTCATGCTAAGGGATTAAAATATTCATTCAATTGACCTGACAGCCCTTTCGACGACAAACAATCAACTTTATATTCCGTTCTTAACGCTGATCTGTCCGTTCAATTAAGTGCCCAACACTCATAGTGATTGCTACGGATGAGCCATCTCTGCGCGAAACGAATGCTAACGAAGATAACCGGATTTAAGGTGGAGTTTCGGTCAGCGACTCGGCGGTACTACTGGACATTTACTACACCGTCTAAACCAAAAAGCTACTCACCACAGCTATGACAACCTGCTTCAACAGTTCGAGTTCGCGGTAAGTACGCAAACTGATCGCTCAAATTTGAACGACTATTAAACAATAACAGCAAAGAATCACCCCGAAAAGACCCTTCAATAAATCAAAGGGAACAACAGAGATACTCTTTGTATGAATCACGTTGATAAGGAAGGTAAACTACACGTTTGTAAGCGAAGCACTAGGTACAAACAGTTATTTTGCATTCCACCAAAAAACTTGGCAATAAATAAATGAACGCAGGAAATAAATAAATAAATGAAACTCCCCCAAATATCTGGGGGACTTTGTTACCACTGTTGCCAACTGCGTGATGCATATCCAATGTCGATTTTGAGTAAGAACAGTGAGGTGCCTGACGTGCCAGCTTCGGTTACTGGTTATGCTAGTAAATCAAATTGCCCAGTTGTATAGATATGCTGGGATAGCGTTTTTACGAATTGATATTTCAGAGATGGTGCTGCAGAAAGACAGCACTTGAAAGTATGAAGCAAAGGCCCAGCAAGATTGCACACCACTAAGACAGTCGGAAACCGAAGAGGCAGGAACTCTGCGCATTATACTGAACGTCTTCATTATACTGTTAAACACCGTGGCATGCATTTCAACAATATGCTTATCCGGAAACCAGTCCTTTGTAACAAATTGGTGGGAATGTTAATGCCGTTTTGCGAATAATTATTGTCTGCCGCGGCAGACACCGGGAAAATCTTTCAGCACGTGTGTCCGTCGTACTGTAGTTGGTGTGAGTTGAGTTTTCATTGGTATGAAGCTGGTTCGTTTGAATTACCAGGAGAAACTTGCTGACGGAAGTCCACCACTTCGGAGACACTGTGTGTCCACTTTATGGCAGCTCAACTCAGCGAAAAACAAGTATAAAACAGCAGCAAGTTCTGCCGATAGTGATGAAGGCAGTGAAGAAAAGGTTTCAGATCGGCGATTGTGTAGTAACTTCCGATCAACATTTCATGCTAGGACCACGGTGAATGAACTCCATGCAATGCTGCTGTTAGGCGGGTTTAAACTGTTTAAGTGGATTTGTAATTGTAGTAAGGTTATTGAGTGTGCGCTCTACTAGAAGAAGCTGGATATATCCTTCAGCAAAGAAAATATTTGCCATGAGTATCAAGCATCCGTAATCGCGACAGAACAGGAATCAAGTCAACCTTACTTTTACTGCTTAGGTCATAGAGAATATTAAGCCTTCCTGCCTCGTTCTGTGATTCCACATTACGCAGGCAAATTCAAGTTCCTCATCGACGGAGCATTAGTCGGGATTCAATCGTGCAGCACACTTCATGTGAAAGTGCAATAAAGGGCCGATTTTTGGTTTATGCGGAAAGGTACCTGGGATGGTAATCAGGGTCATGCAAAAATTTCTCGGAAATTGAACGGTTTTGCACTTCGTCATAATTTGGTGCAAACAGCAATGGAAATATGTGAGGGCGAAAAGAAATGAGAAAATCTGGAACCTGGCCAGCCAACATATGAACAACCAAGAAGCACTTCGGTGATCGCCAGAAAAAGTTCAAACGTTGAACAGCTCCAAATATTTTCCACCAACGTAATAGTTTCGATATCGGAACTGCGTAGAACGTTCTCCTTATGTTACCACGGAGAAAAGTAATTTACTAGTTCATAAAGAGGTTCTGAGACAGCGGAGAAAAACGCACAAGAGTAAAGGCGAGGCTGTAGGTGATCGCACGTGTATGCAGGTTTCACATAATGATCAGTAATCACACAGCCCTGTCTGCCGTTTACCATGACTTACAGTTTAATCAAGGTGGCCAGTAGCCTGGGAGCGCACCGATCGGCTAATTCCTTTTGTTGGGTAGCTCTCTAAAATATTGCACTAACTACGAAACACACATGTGATACACACATTTCCTTCCCAGTAGAAACCATTGGTGATGGTTCCTGTTAAAATTATCAATAAATTCCAGATGATGAGTTAAGTCTATCAAATCTAAGATAAGGTTAGCAGGTGCATTAAAATCCTGTGCAGAATGTACTCATATTATTAATATCTATATATACTCGCGCTGAGTTCTCATGCATCCTTTTGACAGAAAGCAAGCAGTGACACTTTCCGCAAACGTGAAGACCAAACAACTAGACTGACATCAACGCTTATAGCGTTTGTTCATCAAATTAAACTGGTACTCGATCTTACTTATCAATATTCCACGCCCTATAAAGTATGTTTTTAGGACGTGTTTTCTACAGATGGAAGCTCACTCTCCCGTATGTATTCTTACACATGCATCATTCGCTGAAGCGACAGGAACAACTAGGCGTTACCCCCACCGAGGTCCGATTATTGTTTTCATTTTATGTTACTAAGGTCACCGATACCGGAAGTTTGATGGGAAATTGGGTGGTGCTAGAATGAACACTGAGGCCAACCTAAGTAGGCTTAGGCCTAACGACATGAAAAGAACCATGCTCACGACATCTATCATAAACCATTTATCATTGCAACAAAACCTACTATGGGGGTCATCGTCAATACTCAGAGTATCCTCCAGGATGCAGAGTTATCTGCCAAGACATTGAGGCGGATGAGCGAAACACTTAGTTTTTTCTGCCTTCGGATGTTGGTTTGTTAGCGTGAAAGGGCTGGTAGTCACCTATTTCCGAGGTCATTTGATACAACCAGCTGCTAACTTTGCGGATGTTGCAGGACTTACGGATCTCCCAGGAAGCCAAAAGCAGGGTTATGTACTAAGTTTGATGCACTGTTTACAGTGGGGTCCTCAGCGCTATAAGGCAAACTTAGGACAGCTTTCCACTTCCTCCATCTAGCCTTCATATGCCGTTAAAGACGCCTTCGACGGGCAAAGAAAACGCCCAGCTGGACCGTTCGATTGAAGGTCACACACCATGGTGCGCACGTGAACATATGTGCACAACAAAACTGCTTACCTCAGCCTGTCCACCAAAACTCGCTGTTGATAATTTTTGACTGGGAGATATGGGGCGCTCATTGTTATCTCGTCTACGGATTGTCGCAGCACGGTACAACATCGTGACACAGTGGTTTCACTCTGATTGTCAAAAGACCCTGAACCGAAGCTAAGACGGACACAATCAAGCATTGGCTTCTGTTCTCTGACCACTGGTAAAAAACGGCAAAAATAGTCACCGTTAGTCTGTGACCAGCTGACCTAAGCTAAGAACAACACTGATGAAAAATGCAAGCGGAAAATAATGGAAACATGTCTTTGAAGCGTTCGAGACTCACACTTATCTTGGATTCTGCTGGAGGACACTATGGTAAGACTATCTGTTAACACCAGCGTAAAAAACCAGCGTTCTTCACATCAAGTAGTGACTTGCTGAGAAATATTCCAATAGATGATAGACCCTTTTGGAAGTGTAACCAATGCAGCAAACTAAAAGAATTACTTTCCGAGGGTTGCTACTGATACAGCTGAACGTATTTTTAAAATTTACCGCGATTTTTACAGACCGGAGATAGGGGCAGCCATCTGAGGAAGTCACGTGTGATCATTTTTAGGAATAACATTTCATCAAACGGCAGTGATTTGAAATACTTGTTGGAAAACAAAATGAGTATATATGTTGAATTTGTCAAGGTTTGTTGCGTTATTTTGAGATTGCTGAGGTTTGCTTGATGTTGAAAGGTGGCCCTACGCTTTACTCTCTTCCCCAAATGAAATACATTACTCCTCCTTATTCTTACACAACCTACTTTGACCGTTTCCCTTACCCCTATTTAGTCCGAGCCCTGTAAGCGTCCAAATATCGAAATTAAATATTTTTCCTCCATATTTTTCTTTGAGTAACTTTTGATTCCCGTCGTTTCTCGATGCATGAACAGTCGTTTAGCTCTGACCAAACCAATGACCATTTGTTTGAGTGAGCTCAACCCGTTTTATCGTCCACCATTGTTAATCGGTGCCTGGTTGTTAATTTGTTGTGCGGGCACTTTTTTTATTTCTGAGGATTTTCACACTCGAAATGAGAGACAACTTTATTATACATTGGTTCAATTAGTACCGTATTCAATCCAGTTATTACGAGCGCCTTCTCGTTAACCGTTTCGAGGATAGATTATCTCTGTCTTTGAATATTGAGAGGCATTTACTGGATCAACAGATTACGCGTAACTCGGTGTGGACTTGAAACGTCAGCGAACGTTTCAATATATATGTCACGTAAATAATTAACGCATAAACGCTGTAGCGTAGCCTTGACCGCTCATCGCTTAGACAACTCTCTGAAATACAGTGCAAACACATTGTGGCCAATAATGGAAAATTCATGTGAATCCTCAACACCACGCCGAATTCAGTCTCATCGCATGATGGAAATTTATTCCACCATCATCACGACGCAGTCACGATATCGCCATTGGAAATATTGTAAAACGTGTTCTTCAACGGAATTAAGATTGTAAACGTTTTTTTAAAAACAATCAATTGTTCTCGCTGGAAAGTCTAATAACCTGATAAACCTTATATGTTTGTACGGAAATCTGAACTTCACTACTTCAGGAAAATTTGAAAGATATCACTGCGCGCCCAAGTAACCGTTTCCGAATTGTTTTCACACTGAAACACTGCACTACACAATTACCGACTTTAATATTAGCCGAAAAAATCTTTGAAAGTTACGAATCCTGCCGATGACCCAATCAGTACTGGATTGTACCCATCCAGACACTCTAAGATACTTTCTCGTAATGTGAGTAATTGTGGGATCGGCCCTAGGTAGAAATATTAAGTGATGAATAAAAAAGCCAAAATAATGAGGTGGACTGTGATAATGTGGTGAAAATCTACGCGATTCACCGCTTATCCAAACCCCGACACAGAAGAAGGCTGAAATCTATCCGCAGGAAGTGAAAGCTATCATTGTTATACCGTTAATATGTGGATCTGGAATATCATGTGAGTAACTGTAGACGGACTATTTAGGAAAGTATGAAATGTGCCTATCGTGCTGTGTGAATTTTTTGTTTCAATGCTTAAACGATGTTTATCAAGGACGCCAAGGATTTGCGCTAAATTAACAGCGAAATAGGTTGACGAGAAAACTGAGGTTTTGTGATCTGGTAGACAGAAGGAATTAGCAGCCAGTGATTAATAAACATGCACCGTATAAGTTGTAGACCATCTTTTTTAAACTATTTCGTTTGATATTTCTTGAAATAGGTGCCGACAGCTGATAAGTTTGGGTCTTTATGATCATCCCCACATGCGATTAGAAACCACTGAGAATTGGAGGCGTCGTGGGTAATAGATGAGGCCGCAGCTGATGACTTCTGGACATAATGCGGGCGAAACCCAGCGTGATTTGCTTAGAGTTGATACTGCTCGCCGTAATCGGCGTAGGCTGCTTTGGCCTTAAGGTAACCAAAAAATACGTAAAATTCTTCAGNATGGTCAGTTGGCTGCTCGCTCAGAAAACAGGACAAGCAACCCATCATCCTCTGGACATTCTGGAGTCAGATACTCGAGTTGCAACGTCGAAGTAGGTGTGCCTTATGAGAAGGTGAACTTGAGGTGTCCGGTTTGTAAGGGCAATCACGATATATCCGATTGCGGTTGGTTCAGCGGTCAGTCTTTGGAGAAACGCAAAGCAATGCTGAAGAACACCGGCCGCTGTTTTGTTTGCCTATAAGCGAACCATGTGGCCTAGTCTTGTAGAATACAGATACGATGTGCGGTATCGGGTTGTGGTCGACGCCATCATACGTTGGTCCACGAGGATAAGCCCGAACAAGGTAAGGAGGACACGAAAAAGTCCTCCTTGTGCAGTGCTACGTCCAATGTAAACGGCGTTTGCCTAGGATTCGTCTCGATCAGGTTGGTTGGCCCGAAAGCGTGAGTGTCGACGTATGCCTTTCTGGATAACGGGACTGACACTACATTGCTGGATGAATCTATTGCAAGAACAATTGGTTTGCAGGGACAGCCCTGCCAGATGATGTTCCCTACTTTACACGGAACTTCTGCAACATCATGCAATAAGGTATAGATTGAGTTGCAATCGTTGGATCAGGAGCATTCCATCACAGCTGATTCAGTTTATACCGTAAAACGGCTGCCAGTGACTCAGGCTGACGTTGTCCACCAATCAGAATTAAATAGATGGACGCACCTGAAGGGTGTGATATCCCTGAAGCCCACTGGGTGCTGGAGCAGAGACTGGGCGGCACCAATGAGCCTTATGCGAGTAAGACCATTTTCGGCTGGAACCTCCGAGGTCCATGTCGCACCGAAGCCCGAAATGAGCACTGTGTCAACCTCATTGGAGTACGTTCGATATCGTTGGATGATCCGGTCCAAGGGATGTGTGAATTGGATTACACTGACGGATGCACTTCGCAGAACAAAGAGCCTTATGTGGAGGACAAGCGAGCGTCGAATATGACTGATAGCAGTGTAATACCCAGACATGGTCACTTTGCGATAGGTTTGCCGTGGAGAGAAGATAGATGGGTATCGCACAACATTAAGGAGATAAGGGCAGCCGTTCTATCTTCCAAGCCGATGTACTTCCTCATCCGTCAGTTGACCCCAATACGTAACGTTTTACTATTGAGAGATTCTACAGTAGTGTTGCAATACCTACAGGACACCTCATCGCGTTTGGCAATGAAAGTTGCCAGTCGTGTAGGACTCATCCACGACCTTACTTCTGTCTCACAGTGGAGGCGTGTGCCTTCAGAATTAAATCAGGTCGATGTGGTGTCTGGGGGAGTGTCACATGCCTTGATCAAGGAGAGGAACCTCTGGTTACGGGGTCCGAGCTTTCTGTTGAACCCAGAAGAACAGTGGCCGAAAATGTCAACCTTGTCGTGTTTGTTGAAGGAAAACCCCGAGATTAGGCGCACTGATGCGATTATCACGAAATCGGACCTTAATTTTATACTGGACCAGCTGGTACTAAGTTACTGAAGGCCATAGCTTGGTTATCACGTTACGGTAACTTTGTGTCCGAGGTTATATCCACTGGACAAAGCGCGTCAATCAGAGTAGGAACTCTTCGTTCGTGCGAAATTAATGCCTTTTGTCTCAAATTAGTAAAGCTCGTGCAAGAGCGCGAGTTCTCCAAGGAACTCAAGGTCCTGATATCGTCCACCGTAAATCCTCGTAAGGTGGGTAGACTTGAAAGATTGCTTCCAGCGTTGATAGGTAGAGCGCTGCATCTTGGCGGTAGAATCCGATCAGAAAATGGAGACGGTGTGGAGCTGGTGATCATTCCTAGTCGTAGTGCTGTCAGAAGTCCTTTGATACGTCACTATCACGAGTCAGCAGGGCATATGAATGCCCTCCATGTACTCGTCAGCATCAGAAGGCGGTTTTGGATTTTAAAAGGTATGGCGGCCGATAAACGAGTGTTGAATGAGTGCTGTCACTGTAAAAGGGTTTATGCTGAGCACTGCACTCAAACGATGGCGCCAATTCCGTCGATGAAGGCGTCGACGGACGGTTACTCATTCAGGTGCTGTGAGGTGGATTATTTCGGCCCATTCAGGGTGCTTATAGGAAGAAGCCAACTCAGACAGTATGGCTGCATATATGCCTGCTTACGGACTCAGGCGATTCACATTGAAGTGGCTCATTTCATGTCTACGGATTCGTCTCTCATGGCTCTTGTGCGATTTTTGAGAAGGCCGGGCAAGCCGGACGCCATTTACAATGACAGCGGTTCCAACTTTGTTGGAGCAGACTTGGAGCTAAAACGATGGCTGCGACAACTGGACCAGTGTGTGTTGACAGGTAGGCTATCGAATCGAGGAATTAACTGGTATTTTAATCCTCTGGGTGCAAGTCATCGAGGCGGGGCTTGGGAGAGAATGATCCGACCAGTGAGACGAGTTCTGTCGTCGGTAACACAACAGCAGGTAATGAATGAAGAGTCACTTACCACCTACATGGTGGAAGTTAAACGAATCGTGAACGATAGGCCACTTGTGCTTGTTTACGATGATCCAGATAGTCCCAGGTACTTCGTCCTAGTGATCTGCTGTTGTGCTCGAATATACGCCTAAGTACAGATGAGATTACACTGTGCGAACGTTACACAAAGGGCTGGAGACAAGCACAGCACTTATCTAATGTGTTTTGGAAACGATGGCGGCGTGAATACCTACCCCAGCTGCAGGTTACACCTAAGTGGTTGAAAGCTTCGCGTGATCTTCAAGTAGGCGATGTAGTTCTCCTTCACAAAAGAGCCCCCAGAGGTGTTTGGCCCTACGGCATAATCACCGAGGTATTCCCTCGTGACGACAGACATGTTCGTCAGGTGTCGGTAAGAACTTCCGATGGCACTGGAAGACGGGACATCAGATCACTTCGTTTTTTGGGAGCGTCTGCACAGTAGGTGTGGACCATCCCGTCGAACCGGTCGTTGCCGCTGTTCATATTGCCACCTTGAGTTTGGAAAACCAGCCGGTTTTCGGGACCCGGTGTTGAATTTGTCAAGGTTTGTTGCGTTATTTTGAGATTGCTGAGGTTTGCTTGATGTTGAAAGGTGGCCCTACGCTTTACTCTCTTCCCCAAATGAAATACATTACTCCTCCTTATTCTTACACAACCTACTTTGACCGTTTCCCTTACCCCTATTTAGTCCGAGCCCTGTAAGCGTCCAAATATCGAAATTAAATATTTTTCCTCCATATTTTTCTTTGAGTAACTTTTGATTCCCGTCGTTTCTCGATGCATGAACAGTCGTTTAGCTCTGACCAAACCAATGACCATTTGTTTGAGTGAGCTCAACCCGTTTTATCGTCCACCATTGTTAATCGGTGCCTGGTTGTTAATTTGTTGTGCGGGCACTTTTTTTATTTCTGAGGATTTTCACACTCGAAATGAGAGACAACTTTATTATACATTGGTTCAATTAGTACCGTATTCAATCCAGTTATTACGAGCGCCTTCTCGTTAACCGTTTCGAGGATAGATT